>SNQJ01S0035486.1:104265-115217 GCA_010110895.2 Picea sitchensis | reverse complement strand
GCCTTCCAACATGCCAACGACATCATGCAGGTCGAGGCGCCCTCATCAACCACCATATGGAAGATTTTCCGAGTAACATATTTCTTGGGGTGAGCCAATACCATTTAAAATGCAACATGGTGAGGGAAATGAGGTTTAAAGTCAGTCGTAATGAGAATGATTGTTCCCAGATTACAAGTCTTTGCATATCCCAAGGTAGATAACAGAGCCCTTCTCTGCAAAGGGAAGCTCTGGACTACCTCCAAAGAGGAAATCGCACAAGGGGTTTGTGCCAAATCTTCCTCCATAAAGTAGTTCTGGGAATCCCTTGTGTTAAGATTATGAGAAGCTTTCTTGAACACCCCTTTCAAGATGTGTTTCATTGTTTCTCCCAATGTCTTCTCTAGATAGAGAGGAATTGTTGGGTTTGTGGCTTCTTTACCCTTTTCAGCAAATTCTGGAATTCTATAATCATGTGCCCTGGTCACTATATAAGCGTCACCTTTCATCATGTAAACATTTGCGACCGAGGTAGTAGACTCAGGGGTCCCTGACTGCCCCCATCCGCTATCGAAGAAGCAGAGGCTTGAGTCATGTTTTTCCCATGTGTAAATGGGTTCGTCAACACATCAGGTGTTTCTACGCTAATAACTTTTGGGCCTCCGCAAGTCGAGGGCACAGGTGAGTCGGATGGTCCTCCGTGCAAAGGTTACATGGATTCTTCAACTTTCTCTTCTCTGTGTTGCCCCCATCGGCATTGTTATTAGGTTTCTTATCCCCTTTACCCTTCTTGTTTTGTTGTTTTTTATTTCCTTCAGGATGTTAGCTGGCCTTCAGGTTCATCGACTACACACTGTGTACGTCCAACGCTTGGGTAGGGGGGACAGTCGAACCGGAGGTCTGGTTGGTTGATGTCTGTTGTATCGACAATTGTTGCAATTGATTTGACAACAAATCGGTGGAATTTTCTTGTGTTGAACCAAATATACCATCGACATGTGGTCCATAATTTTGTCTATTCTTGTTGAGGATGGACCATGGCACATCTGGAAAAATCTCATAGAGTAATCCAAACTAGGAGTATATTTGTTTGATTTGTTGCGCTCTTATTATTGCTTCCTCCTCTTAAAACACTCCCGAAGTCGCAACGTCCTTGTATAGTTGTGGTACCAAAGACTTCAGGAACCACTCCAGCAGGAAAGACGATGGGACCTGTACCTTAATCAAACTCTTCCGACATCATCATTCCTGGGTGGGATCCAAGATATGGTCAGCCTTAGTCTTCTCAAAGTTGGCCAACGATTCGGTGCCAACATCGTATCTCATGGGTAGTTGGAAATGGTTTAGGAAGACCATCACCAAGTCGCCAAAGTAAGAATATCTTCAGCGGTCGAGCTCGATGTACCATTTCGCGGCACCCTCGATAAGAGTGCATTGAAACAAGCACAATTGTACAGATTCATCTCTCAGTGAGTTTGATGAGCACCATAGGTGGAAAGTTGTCACGTGATTGTCTAGATCTTCACCAGGATTTCCCTCGAACTTTGGAATGCCAGAGGGAAACTTGGTCGGCATGGGAGGCCAACACAGATCATGAAAAATTGGGTCGTTAATCAACCTTGACAAGTCTAGCAAGTGTAGAATTGCCAAAAACGGTAGTTTGGGTTGGATTTTATGTACAGGAAAAAGGGGGCCTGGATTTTGACCGGCACCAGGTTGTCAGAAAAAGTTAGGTTGTTGGCCATGCTTCTGGTAGAAACCATGGACTTTACCAGTATGAGGAAACTGCATTTGTTGGGAAATCATGGATGACATTAGTTAGGCCGAGATTGCTCCCTACGTCGTATTCCAATGATTTTTGGGGGGAATTCCCCCAACCAACCCGACGGGCATGGGTATTGAGACATGCCCGGGGTTCCATTGACCATGGAAGGGGTTTCCCCCAACCGACATCCCTTGTGAGGGAACAGATCCCTACCAAGGGTTCCAAATTCCTTGTGAGGAGAAAACTCCTGCACTTGCCTCGTGTGTAGGAATAGTACCCCGCACAGGATTTTGTTGTCCAATACCGGGGTTTCCCCCATCYGAGCCGACAGCCGAAGAAAAGGAGTTATTACCAAATGCATCGAAAAAAGAGAACGACATAGATCCCACCGACGTAGTGTATGATGACGGTCCTAAGCTTCCCGCTCCAAACAAGTTGTAGTTAGCACTCCRCCTGATAGGTGGCTGGAAATCATTACCARGCRAGGGGGACGRAGGAGGTATGTGACCCCCACCATAAGGGACAACATTATAGGAGGTTGAGGTGACCCAAATAGACCCTTGCAAAGGAGCGTTGGAGCTCCCTGYCCCCAGACCCATGGTCTRTAACATGGAGTAGGTAAGGAAGGAGTTTGTATCGAAGTCGGGCATCCTGTATGAAAACGGAGGGCTTGTTGCACTCTGTGTAAATGGAGCAGTGGTCGTAGAAGATGACGACATTGGACCACTGTCCAAGGTACAAGGGGTCAAGACCATTGTGGTCCGGACCGATGAAGGTGGGTTAGGAGGTGGGATACCTCCTGTAGTAGCAGTCGTTGAGGGAGTATGAGGACTCCCAGACGAAGTAGCAACATTTGCTTCCATATCTTCTTGTAAGATTATCTAACGCTCATAAGGTGTCACCCTTGGAGGGACAACTTGTACAAATATTGGCGACGACAAGTCAGTGATTGGAGGGTTGACTGGCCCAAGAGATTCCACTCCAAGGTAAAAAATAGTGGGTTCCTCTGGAGTTGAGTATTCTCCTATCAGAGCAGGGTCGAGCATAGTTTCCTGTGGCCCAGTTTCTTTGAATGCCCTTTGATGATCAAGTATTCACCGTAATGGTGGCAGTGGTGGCTCTAATGCAATCGACGGAAAACCCTGAAGCCTTTGTGACTGGCAGATCTCTTGATATTCCAATGTGTGAAAAGATCAATGACACAGTAAGTATTTTACTATCATTTAAAAACCAAGCACTCACTAGAAAAAAATCCTATAAGATAAGACAAGCAAACCACTATCTAGTTGGAAGAATAGTTGCGCCAGCCATCACTAGAGAAACTTACCGGTGCAACTGAAACTGGAATACGGAAGCATCCTCTAGGTATACTCTGTGAAGTGTGACCTGACATCTTCCCTAGTACTACAATATACCCCTGTAGTCACATGTGTAAGTCCCTAGAATGAAGGAAACTAGGTTTCCATCTCGTAAATAGTCACTAGGAGGGTACATTCGACAGTAGGGTCGACTGCAATGAGCAGGCTAACAAGTCTAAAACCTACTGAGGGTGTTGAACGCAAGTGGTATGAAAGAAAATTGAGGATATAGAATGGATTCGAGGTCCACAAAACTCTATAGGCAAATGCGAGTGATAGTATCCCACGACAGATCCTCAATATGTGTTCCCCACTACATTTAGTCCGGCTTTAGAGGGGTTATCTTCTCTTCCTTTCCTCATGTGACCTCGTGTTTAGCCCCTGTGTTCTAGGGGGGTCCAGGATAACTTTCATGTCACTGGAATTTAACACTCCCTAGCTCTAACTCCGATGTTTGTTTAAAATTCTTGAAGAGTTTCCTCTCCAACCTAATTCAAGGCTCTAACCCTAAACTAGTTGATTGACCCTACAAACATAAAAGTCTAATTAATTTTAAATTTGGCGTTCGTTTTAAATGGATTTCTTTAAATCAAAGGATATGGAAGTGAAACTAGTTATGTTTATGAGAGATGAAAAGAGAAGAAATAAACGAAACTCTGAAATAAAAATCACTTCTAATTAAAAATAAATATTTACAACTAGCTCTTTGTAACCAACGTTTTCATAACTAACTATTTTCAAGATATTTAAAAAGAAGACCTAAAACGAAATTTCGCTCGAATACTAGCTACTTAAGTTCTAAGAAATCAGTAAAGAACTTAAAAATTGAACTCTTTTTCCTTTCAAGTAAAATAACTAACCCTAACTACTTTACCAAATTAAGAATGAAAATTATTTTTTTATATTTTGGAAATTCTTTAAACATGAAAAACTTGAAATAATTTTTTTCTCTTTTCTTTAAAGAAAATGAAAGGGGGGAAAGAAAATACAAGACAAGACTAAAACTAACCTTTGGCCCATTGCGGATCACAGGGAGTCACTAATGACACCAAACAGGCCGATCAAAAACTCAAAGACTCACCTAAAACCCTTTCAGAGGTAAACACAATAAATATTCAAAAAGACAAGCAAACTGACATCCAACCCAAGCTGTGACTGTAAAAACAGAGACACTAAACTCTTTCAAGAAACCATGAGAAGTAAAACCTCAATCATAGAAGAGGTTGACTACCTCTTCTTAAAAAGAGTCTCTTGAACTAGGTATGCTACTGATGCTTAAGAATCCCACGTATGTACGCGGGTTGTCTATAAATTAGGGCACGTATGTACGCGTGTTGACCCACTGTGGGGCACGTACACCTCTGTTCTTCCTAAAAAAAGCAATAAAACAGACAGACTTAAAGGGCAGGGAGAACTAGTATGGAACCTGAAGGTGACCATACCCCTTAAAAGACTCAACAGACTCAATCAAAAACTCGAAAGGTACAAAAACCAATCAAAAACCCAAAAAATACCCTAAGACCCTAGAGGCTTCCCCAGTATGGTCGTTAGTTATGCTAGCGGGAAAAACCCCCTTTAAGACTACACTAGGGTTCATAATGTAGGTAGATTAGAACCGTCTAAAATTCAACTACTTCTCTAACTACCCCAAACATACCCGAGACCTATACAAGAAAATAAAAGATGAGAAGGATCGGGTAACTATACCTCTACTCTGTGTCTAGTGATGATCCTCTCGTGCTTGAAATATTTACTCACTGCACGCCTCCTCCCAAGGCTGACCTGCATTCAAAGACAAACAAACAAAAAGCTACAAGCATGCAATTCATATACAAATAAGGGTTAGATGTTAGAATATCAAAGCATAAACCATTAACAACATTCAATACGCCATGATTTGGGACATGAGAAGTACTTATTTTATTGATAATTCAATGGTTATACCTTTTACAACCAAAGTTGGCTACTACTCAACGAAACTAGTCCGGGATCCTCTTCACCAAGCTCCAAGTGCACCTCTGAATGGATTCTCCTCTCAACCTTCGTATCTCTTCTTGGGAACTGATTGGGTTTCTGATGGAGGAAGAAGGGCTAATTGGGAATGCAAGGGAAATTCTCACAAAAGGGCTGCAATTACTTGGGGAAAGGAGGGGATGTTAAACGGGCAGAGTTTCATTGTTCTTATGTCTAGATGTAAAATGAGACCCCAACACCTCCTTTTATATGGGAAAATGATGGTTATTCGGTTGGGTGACGGGCTATAGGCAGTGGATTAGTCGAGAAACTACCCATAGCCTATAATCTCAACGAATTCCTTCCAACTTTTGAAATTATACACGGGTTGTAGTGGTGCAACATGCGTACATATGCAGGATGTAGTGGTGCAACAAGCGTATGTACGTGGGTAGTAGTGGAGAAGGGCGCGTACATCTTCAAAAAATGGGGTTTTTAGAAGAGAAACTTAGTTATGGCTTGGAAAAAAATGTAAGTAACAGGGCCAAAGGCCAGGTATGCATGTGTAGATCAATTTAGGGCTATAACACCCTTTTGTTGAAATTATATTCCCCAAGTAGTGAATCTTCCTTTGATAAAATATGCATGTACTTATCTTAGCATACAACTTATTCTTTCCTAAAACTTTTAGCACCATTCTTAAATGTTGCTCATGTTCCTCCTTTTACTTAGAGTAGATGAGCATATCATCTAGGAACACAATTACAAAATTGTCCAAGTATTCCCTGAACACTTCATCCATCAGGCACATAAAACATTTTGGGGAATTTGATATCCCAAATGGCACTACCATTAATTCATAATGCCCATATATTGTCCTGAATGTTGTCTTGCAGATATCTTCTTCCTTTATCCTTACTTGATGATAACCAGATCTCAAGTCAATCTTGTAAAAGATTCTTTCACGTTTCAACTGATCAAATAAATCATCAATCCTTGGAAAAGGATATTTGTTCTTTTTTGTGACTTTATTTAGTTGTCAGAAAGTAATACATAGCCTCAAGGTTCCATCTTTATTCTTCACAAAAAGAACTAGGGAACCCCAAGTTGACACACTTGGGTGTATGTACCCCTTCTTCAAATTTTCTTCAATATGCAACTGCAACTCTTTCAATTCCGGTGTGCCCATTATGCAAGGTGTATTGGACATTGGGGTAGCTCCTAGCACCAAGTCGATAAAGAAATCAATTTCTCTCTTTGGTTAAAATCTTGGGATCTCCTTAAAGATCACATCTTCAAAATCCCTCAAGACCAGATTGTCTTCAATGCTTACCACTTTATCTCTGCCTGCCTCTTCCATATGGTATGCAAAACTCTGACATCCCTTCCTGAAATTCTTTTTTAACTGCATAATTGAAATCTCTCTAACAACTAAAACTCTTGGAATGCCTTGAATCTTTCGTTGATTCCCTTCTTCATCAAGACATGTGATTGTCTTGTTGTAAAAATATAGGATAGTATGGTGTTTTTCCAACCAATCCATGCCAATTAGAAAATAATATGAACATAATGGTATGATGTTTACATCTACCTTTGTATTGAGTCCATTCATGTCTATTTGATCATCTTTAACCAACTCATTGATTTTCCTCTTGGCTTATGTGGCTAACTGAACTAACCAAGATTTCTTATGCTTACTCCTTTGCAAGTGAAATATTTCAACAATGTTATAGGTTATGTAACTATGGCTAGCTCCAAAATCAATTACAATTTCTATGGGTTGGTTATCAATCTTACCTTCCACTTCAATCATGGGGGATTAANAATCCATGCCAATTAGAAAATAATATGAACATAATGGTATGATGTTTACATCTACCTTTGTATTGAGTCCATTCATGTCCATTTGATCATCTTTAACCAACTCATTGATTTTCCTCTTGGCTTATGTGGCTAACTGAACTAACTAAGATTTCTTATGCTTACTCCTTTGCAAGTGAAATATTTCAACAATGTTATAGGTTATGTAACTATGGCTAGCTCCAAAATCAATTACAATTTCTATGGGTTGGTTATCAATCTTACCTTCCACTTCAATCATGGGGGATTAATATTCCACTTGTTTGTTTTCCAAGGTTGCATAAATCATTGGCATGTTTCCTCCAATTTCATTAACTATTTCAGACTATTGAATGTTGTGAAGAATCCTCATTCTTTATCCTTTGTGAGGGTAGTCCCTATACAAGTGATTTCCCTCACATCCCCAACATTCTATAGGTTACCTCCTCGTCCTTTTCTCAAATGAATCTACAGCCTTGTTCTCATTTTGGGTTAACTGACCTTGCCTATTTTCTTGGGGGTTGTTCTTGAAAAGGGGTGGCTTAAAAAAATTATTCCTTTGATCCTTCTTACCCTTCATCTTGTCATTCCAATCCTATTGGAAAACTGGCCTTCCTCTACTCTTCTCATAAACATTGTTTTCTCTCCTTATGGCTTCCTCCAAAGTCTCGGGGTTATCATATTGTATCTTGTCACTTTAGACAAAGGGTAACCCACTTAGAAACCTTTGGAGTTTGAATTTTTCATCCTTTATGAAGTCAACATATTTAAAAACCTCAAAGAAACTCTTCTCATATTCATCCATTTTCATGCTTCCCAACTTGAGTTCAAATAACTCCTTCATCTTCCTTTCATACAAGTGCTTGGAAAAATATTTCTCTTGGCAATATCCTTTGAACTGCCTCCATAAGATCCTTTTCTCATCAAGGTGCTTGGCCTGCTTAAGTTGATCCCACCACATGGCTACATTTTCATGCAAGTGGTAGATTCAAATTCTATCTTATGCCCTTGATGGGTAATCATGCAACTGGAAATATTTGTTCATTTCCAACAGTTAGGCCTCAACCTCTTCTCCTTTCCTGTGCTCACCATTGAAATTTGGTGGATTGATTTTCCCAAGTTCACCGTGCAATATGTCTTCCTCAGACCTTCTTCTCTCTCTCCTAACATGAGACACACTTGAGATTATCTCTAGCATTGAACTTGCATGAGTTATTCTAGTGGATTTCCTTTGAGAATGATGGCGCCTACTCATATTTCTTGACTTCCTATCATTTCCATGATCATCCCTTTTTCTATGGGATCTGGATGCTGACACTTGTCTAGCACTAGATGCTTGCTTGGTTTTGGATTCATTTTTAACTTACTTATGTAACATATTCAAACTTTGAAGTATCTCTTCTCAATCCTTCATAATCATTTCATTATCTTCTTTATATGTCTACAATTCTCTATGCATGTTTCTCATAGTTATAGACTCATTTCTGTCTCTTCTTCCATTTGACTCTATCTCATCATTACCCATGCTGAAATGAAAACCTATGATATCTTCCTAATTTTTATAATATCCTTGATCATCTTCCATAACTCTAGTCCTCATATAAGAACCAAAATTGCTTTCATGTACCTCTAATTCTGCAAGAAATGTGCATGCAATAATTATTGTTAGAACATGCATAACATAAAACATTTCATCATATAGAATACAAGTTATTATTCATCCAAATTTATGAACGAAACAATCTACCAAGTAAAAATTTGATTCCTTATCCACATTCTTCTCTTAAATAACTTTCCAACAATTGTACTCATGCCTCATTCTGAATTCTGAGTGAAAAGATACAATGTTCACATGATACAATTTCCACTCTCTTTCTTCTATAGAAATCTCTTTATTACTTTCTGAAAAAATTTAGTTCCTAATTTATAATTTAGGTGGATATATTTCTTCTCCTAAACGATACATTTCCAACAAGTATTTGTTTGCTCAAATTTGAGCTTCGAGCAGAAAGTTATGGTGCAGAGAAGATTTGATTGTTTTTCTCATTTTATCCTTGTATGCTACATGTGACTTCTTTCTCTTCCTGCGCAATTTTTCATACCCGGATTCCCAATCTGGATCCACAAATTTTTTCTATGGTTCACAATGTCTCCATAGACAACTCTTGTTCCCAAAACGGACTTTGGAGCAAGACGTTATGCTCTCTGGAAGTAAACTGGTGCCAAAATTTTACTTTAACTATTTCAGTTGTAACTTTCTCATAGGAGATTTTTTTTGCATCTGGAGTAGCTCGATGGATATCTCTCTTCGACTTATTTTATTTAAGTTGTAGAGATAGAGTGTACTTAAGTAAACCCTAATTTATGAGTTTTAATTGTCTAAAAACATAGTTTAGGGCCTCAAAATTGCCTTGTAAGATCATGACCTTCAAAAACCCAAAAAAATCATAGAAAAATGATTTTTATAATGTTATAACAACCCTTAAATATGTGTTTTATATCTCAAATCTGGTGAAATTTGAATCGTTGGTCTACTAATCCTTTCCAAACCCCCGCAAATAAATTTCCACCATCGATCGACAACTCAAAACAATTTGGACCGTTGATATGAGTTCCACCAATGATCATTGATCAATTTGGACAATATTTAAATGTTTTCTACAGATCTGTGACCTATCTATGCTACAACACGCATATATGAACACCCTTATTAACCGCAACTCACAGATGTGCGCACCTATCTTCATTGCAACTCATGGACTACCACAAACTCACCAAGTATCATTGTCATTACCTTTGTTTCTGTCAAACTATCATTGTAAAACCTGTCATGTCAACTTGTACCAGAAACCTATAACAACCTGTACCAAATAAACTATACCAACAATCTGTAAAGATAATCTCATCAACCAAACTACATATAATCACCTAGACCAATCACCAAAAATAATCCTAAGCATATACACAATATCACAAAGATGTGTGTCAACCGAAACTGCTCATAACAACTCACAAGCATCAACAACACATGCCTCTACCAAGTGTAATATCCCCAAGGACGAGCCCTAGTTATATTTATAAATTGTAAACATGTTTTGTAGGCTGGTGAGCCAAGTTATAATAAGATAGGAGTATTATTTGGTGATTAGGCCGAAGAGCTTAGGTGTTAAAGGCCATGAGCCTGATTTTGTATATGTAATTATGCAGATCATTAATAAAATATCAATGTCATTGCGTGCAGATTGACCACGAAGAAAGAGTGATGGGGGACTAAGCTTCCACAAGGATGGGTAAGGGAGGAGGCTAAGTGTGTGGGCCTAGGGGCTAAGTTAGGGGGCTTACCTCTAAAGGGGATAATAATTTATTATTATTTCCTGAAGGCTAATTTGGACATGTTGAGTGTTGTCCTAAGTTCCTGTAAAGGGAACATGTACTAAGTGGAACTCATGCGGCTCCAGGAAGACAAGTGTCGACATGGGCACATGCATTTAAAATCCAAAGCGTCATTTTTGTTGGGGTGTGTGGGTCATTCTTCCAACCTCCACCTAGGTTCGTTGGTTATTCTGCCATCCATCGTCTATCCTTTTTAGCTCCATCATCGACCTCTATGTTTTTTCCTCTGGTCACTCATCCTAAAACCAGTGAGAACCTGTGGACTGAGCTGCGTTTTCTATGAAGCCTAGGTATTCCATATTTGTCTGATTCATGTGGTGTCGTAACAGTGGTTTGTTGTGGCCACGTAGTTCCTAGACTGAGTGTGGCTTGCTACCTTCTGTCATTCTTGTGTGAATGAGTGTTGAACCATTACTGTTTTTCTCACCTGGCTGAAGCTGAGTCGAGTAGTATGATGAAGAAGTGGGTTTTCAAGCCCGTGGTAGAAGAGGCAGGTTGTCAGGCCTATGAGAAACTCTCTCCAGGTGAGAGAGTCTATTGGGAAGTGGTTTTCTCCCAAAGAGAGTCCATCACTAGCTACAGAGCTTTGAGAATTCCTGATTCGGCCTGTTGCTGAGACCCAGAGAGGGAGGTGAAGCATCGATGGACTGTTCTTTCGAAGGTGT
>SNQJ01S0035486.1:83816-102733 GCA_010110895.2 Picea sitchensis | reverse complement strand
CACCGAGGGGTTATGTGACAGCATCATAAGAATTGTGGGATGAAAGGCGGGTTACTCCAAACCACCGTTGAATGCCCCTGCAATTGGAAAATGTTAATTGATGTGACGTAATGATGTCGACCAAGGTGGCATGGGAATGTTCAAAGATTAACAGTTCGAATGTGTGGATGGGATATCTTTTGAAGCTCTGAAGTCCTAAAGTTTCGGAACTTAGACGCCTGAGGTTCCATAGTAAGTGTCATTCGTTGGATGTTGAGTAGACATGGACGGTTGATCCACCCTACTTCACGAGTTCAGTAATCTGGAACTTCGAGAGATTGTTGTGTTGTGATTTGAAAACTTTTGAAGCTGAAGTCCCGGGTAAGCACCTATTGTTCTAGCGCTTGATCACGACCCATGGGCATTTGGGTCAAAGGCTGAGAAAACAGGGCCTATTGCCCTAAAACTATGTTAATAAGGGAAAAGGGTTAGGAAGGAAGTAGGTGGGTTTCATCTAGTTTGAACCCACATCAAAAGAATATTGAAGACCTGGAACTTTTTGATAGGGTCCAACAAATATATAAGATCCATTATCTCAGAGAAAAATGGTCATTGCACAAGAAGTGCAATGGAAAAGAAGCACAAGTTTTAAAGGATCATAGCTTTCTGCTCAAGGCTCAGAATTGAGCAAGGAAGTTGTGATTGGGAAGGTCTCGAAAAGAGGAATCTAGATGTAATGGTTACATTAAAACATATAAAGTTCTAGAGATGTCTTCAGATATAAGAAAGAAGGCGAGAGAGAGACATCTTGGTCTTTAGACAAATTTTTCATTGTAATGTGTATGTGAAAGACAGGAATTGTAATCATGTTTTTTTTTTTTTTCTGAAATGAATAGAACAGAGGAAATCGATCTAATTGTACAATGTTGATATTGTTTCATAGTTTACTGTTATTATGTGTTTTGTTAACGTATGATGTTATTGGTGAGTCAATGAGTTTGTGAATAAATTGAATAATTTTAAAGTGTTCTCTTTTATAAGATATGCAAGGTGTCCATATCAAGCGCAAGGAGTGCGTATAGAGGAAACTTGTTTTTCGAAGGGCTCAAGAAGACGAGCATAGAGTGTGCCAGGAGAGCACCAAAAAGTATTTTGGAAGATGCAGAAGGGCCAAGTCCCTTTGAGACTGAGTAAGTTAAAATCTCAGGGATAAATAGTGCAAGTTCACACACAGAGTGCAAGTGTGCACCAGGGTGAAGTTAAAATTTCATTAATAGAAGATGGAGAGAGAAAACACCATCGGAGCCTTCAAAATATTCGAAATCCTTCAAGTTAGGGAGGAAGTCAAGTCCAGAAGAATTGACCCCAAGATATTTGGAAAGAAGTCATTAAGAACCTGAATGGACGGAAGGAATCCTTGGAGGGAGAACCGTCGATAGTCGTTCGTCGTTAGATCAAAAGAAACTATGAGGAGGATAACGCTGAGATTCATTCAGCACTTGAAATCTCAAGAGAGATAGTGAATCGTCGATCTCAAGGAAGATTGAACTGTTGATTCCTTTCATCGGGAAATCAGAAATCAGGAGTTTGGAGAACGGAGGAAGTTTCTCTCAAAAATCCCGAAACACAAACATCTGATTCGTGAGGAGAGATTAGACCATTGAATCACGGTGAGTGTGAGTTGTTGATTTAACGCACTTGAATTTTGTGAAGTCGAAAGTTGGAAAGGGGAAGAAACTGTTTTCTGATTTCGCAAACCGCAAAGTCCCGATTCATGATAAAGGATCCACACCGTTGGATTACAAGGAGCTTTGAGTCATTGGATTTGACTCACGTGGATTTCAGAAAACTAGAGATCGAAAGAAAAGAGGAGAACTATTTTTCGAAACCCTGAAACGTGAATTTTCGATTCGCGAGGAATTGATTTGGACCGTCGAACCCGAAAAGTTTTGGACCGTTGATCTGAGGCGAACAGAGTTCGGGAGTTCGGACCTCGGGAAAAAGGAGGAGAGATAATCCTCGAAGTTTGTGAAAGGTAAAGTCACGTAGCGCTTGGAAGTTGGGCCCCAGGTCATAGCTAAAGTCCAGACTGGTGGAAGTTAAGGGAAGAGCTAGCACGCGCTAGAATCTTATTTCATATTTCAAGGATAGAGAGAGTCGAGGGTGACTCATATCGAAACACCCGGTACATGAAATCCCTTAACGCATTTTGGATAGGCACGTCGTCATAGCCGGTGGTCACGTAGAGGAAGCTTGCACCCACTGCTAGTTCTCGCAAGTGAGGTTTCACGCAAGGCTTGTAGATTTGTTTCGTGGAGGTATTAGTAGGGACCCGAAGAGATGCCCCAACTCCGAGAGTTGAAGATCCATTAAACATGAGGTTAGTAGACCCCGCTGAGGTGGGGGCACTACGTCGAAAGTTCTCAAGGAAGGAATAATCATGCACAGTGATCACAGTGGGAGCACAAGAAGATTTAGGAATCTGGGAAGAATTGAATACTTATGGGATCAGCAAGAAAAAGTTTTATAGAGAGAAAGAAGTTGCTGGAATTTTTGTGGCAGCAAGTATGTTATGGTTGGTTGGGTCAGCCAGAGAAAAGAATGCTTGCATGTTTGCAAGTGTTGTTGGTGATGTTGTTTCATAAGTAAGGAAGAAACAAAGAGTTGAAGTGTTGGTTATAAGTTTGATAAAAGAAGCATGAAATATTCTACTGCAATCAGATATTCAGGTAGTATACAATTTATTAATGGCAGTGATGCAGGTATGAGTTTTTATTACTCTTTTTTCATAATTGTTGAAAGGAAATTTAGGTAAGAAATTCCTCAGCCAGAGTTATTATATAAAATCACATGATTATATTATTGAATGCATACCACTAGATGTGGTAAAGGCTGGAGGCATGTATTAATTCAAATATTTTTAGCTTCTGAATGCACACGCTGACACAGTAGAATGTCATGTTAATTTGGTTATGGGGTGATAACCAAAGAAAATTAAAAGATAAGAACTTGTTATAAGAATGAATGCCAGTAAGATAGTCATGTATGAGACCGGGCCATGGTTGGATATGGCAAGGTACGGATATGGAAAGGTTATGACCCACACAGGTACTAAAAGCTTCCTACTTTTAAATAAAACTTGGGCTGCAACCTTTTTGCTAGCACTAATGAACACCACATAATTATATTCTTGGTGTAGTGTTTGGGTCGAAAAGGAAGGCATCCAATTAATTGGGAAGACAATAGGAAGTGAGTGGAGAATGTGTCAACACATTGGCCAGAATTTCAACTCATGTATGGTGAAATACATGACTGAGATAAAGAGCATTATGTAATTCAATGCAAGGTGCATTGAATAAGTATGCATTGAGAATTGCACTCATGTATAGTAAGTGATAGAATTGTATACTAAATCCAATGGTTGAATTAGTTTTGTAAGTACATGTATATATATTATTGCATGGAAATAATTATACTAATGGCTGAAATGTTGCTAACTCATGAAGATGAGAACATTTCAGGAACTGTTAAACATCGCAACAGGCAATTTGCAAGCCAGGTAGTCACAGGAATAGAGACTACAACAAATTTTATGTTCAAAAAATTGAAATAATAAACTTAATGTTATTAATTATGAACATCCATATGCATAGAATGATGAGTCATTCTATTTGGTTAATTTTTTTAGTAATCGTGATTGAATTGCTAGGTGCAAGCAATTCTAAGATCACTGCATAAGGTGTTGTACATGTTGAATTATGATGTACAAAAAATACTGACAATTTGTTGGTCGTATGCAAGAGGAAGCATTACAGGAAAAATGGTATGCAGTTTGGTGCCTGTGGAAAACCACAAGGATGGTTGCTTTCATAATATGGCAACAGACAAGATGAATCATGAAATAGAATTTCATGTTTTGGGGATAAAAGTCGAATTCCCTTTTGAACTAATTGGAGTTCCTAAATGAATTATTTTATGTTCTCTCATGATAACTACATGTGGGTGATGCAGTTGAGATGAAGTTGATAAAAGTTAAAATGTTGACTACAAAGAGTAGCTCGGGAAGATGCTGATTGGATACCTTTGAGGGAAGTTGGAACTCCTCGAGCCATGGTGCTCTAAGACTTCTGGTCCGGCCTGTTACTGAGGCCTAAAGAAAGGGAGTTGCAATAGTCGATGGACTATGTGACAGTGAAGGTGTACACTCCTGGGGTGGGAAAGGCATGTGGAGAAGGAGAGACCGTCGGTTGGAGTGTTGTTGAGGTTTGGTTGGTTGGAGTGCTGCTAAGTTTTGGTACCTTGGACTAGACCATGTTGATATGGAAGTCTTCTCAATCAAAAGATAAGTACAATTCTCTAATTATTGTATGTTGTGTATGTTATATACAGGTTATAATGTTATTAGAATTTTCTGTATATACATATATATACATTGCATATATGCTTGCATTACCTACATCCATGATTGTACATAATGTGTTTAATATTTCATTGCTTAAAGAATATATACCTGATGATGATCATGTAATCATTTGGAATGTGATTCAGGTGGAGAAAGAAGGCGTCTTGCAAGTGCATCTGGTGTGCATATTTGACCAGGAAAGACAAGCAGCTCCGAAATTGAGCCATAGGGCTTGTAAGGATCCAATGGACCTGGTACGGTCCCAAGGACGCGACACGGGAGCATAAATATGCTATGCAGGCAGAATACACGCATCTTTTTGAAGATTTTGGAAATCTTGTTGATGTTGTGTGAAAATTGCACTGAGGACAGTGAAAAAGTAAGGGGAGGGGAGTGTAATATCCCCAAGGATGAGCCCCAATTGTATTTATAAATTGTAAACATGTTTTGTAGGTTGGTGAGCCGAGTTATAATAAGCTAGGAGGCTTATTTGGTGATTAGGCCAGAGAGCCTAGGTGTTAAAGGCCAGGAGCCTGATTTTGTATATGTAATTATGCAGATCATTAATAAAATATAAACATCCTTGTGTGCAGACCGACCATGAAGAAAGAGTAATGGGGGACTAAAATTCCACAAGGTTGGGTAAGGGAGGAGGCTAAGTGTGTGGGCCTAGGGGCTAATCTAGGGGGATTACCTCTAAAGGGGATAATAATTTATTATTATTTCCTTAAGGCTAAGGTGGACATGTTGAGTGTTGTCCTAAGTTCATGTAAAGGGAACGTGTACTAAATGGAACTAATGCAGCTCTAGGAAGACAAGTGTCGACCTAAGCGCATGTAGTTAAAAGTTGAAGCGTCAGTTGTGTTGGGGTGTGCGGGTCATTCTTCCAACCTCCACCTGGGTTCGCTGGCTATTCTTCCATCCACCGTCTATCTTGTTTGGCTCCATCATCGACCTCTATGTTTTTTCCTCTGGTCACACATCCTGAAACCAGTGAGAACCCGTGGACTGAGAAGCATTTTCTGTGAAGTCCAGGTATTCTGTATTTGTATGAGTCGTGTGTTGTTGTAACGGTGGGTTGTTGAGGCCACGCAGTTCCTAGACTGAGTGTGGCTTGTTTCCTTCTGTCATTCATGTGTGAATGAGTTTTGAACCGTTACTGTTGTCCTCACCTAGCTAGAGCTGAGTCAAGGAATGTTCTAAAGAAGTGGGTTGTCAGGCCCGTGGTAGAAGAGGCAGGTTGTCAAGCCTGTGAGAAAAGTATCTCTAGGTGAGCTAGTCTACTAGGAAGTGGTTTTCTCCTAGAGAGAGTCCAGCACTAGCTACAAAGCTCTGAGAATTCTTGATCTGGCTTGTTTTTGAGACCCAAAGAGGGAGGTGAAGCACCGATGGACTATGCTTGTGAAGGTGTATACTCCTAGGTGGAACAGGCATGTGGGGAATGAGAGTCCATGAGTAGTGGGTGTAAGAAGGCTCCTCGAGAGAATCCTTTCAGTTGCTCTGTGTTGTTTTCCTGTAACCTCAGCCTAGTCTAGGAATCCCTTGCCTTGGGTGGATCTTAGTCCCATCTCAGGGGTGACCCACTACTGAGCATGATGAGCAGTGTGGTTTATGGCTGGGAGGTTCCTAGAAGGTCTACACGTAGTTGGTGGTCTTCTAATAAAATATAAGTACCACTTTTATATTCATTTACATGTTGTGTAACGGTACATATGTTGTAATTGATGAGTATCGCATGTATATGTTGTATATGATGCATGTGTATACTTACTGTTATTTCCGCATTATTATTTTATATATATGTAGAATAGTCATTCTATGTTTGTATGGGTCTGTACGTTTTTATGCAAGTATATTTGTGTGGCATAGCCCAGTAGTTTAAGGATGGAGCTTTCATAGATTAGAATAGAGCAATAGAGATGCAGGAGTAGTGGCATTGCCCGTCCTGTTGGTGGTTGGGGATGTTACACCAAGAATGTACCAATCACAACCAAGTACTAACCACAACAAGTGCGTCAACCATGCACAAGAACATACTCCAAGCTAACCAAGAAGGGTCCTCTAGCATACCATCCATAAACTGAAAACCATAAACCCTTACATCAAACCATGTGCTATAATTTCATTGTTATATAGAATCAATCATGTATTAACCATATACCAAGATCACCAACAAAGACTTTTCACAATGTGTCATAACATATACCAATAACACTCAGAGATGCACCACCAATAACATTTACTACAACATATACCATACCTCAAAGAGAGAATATGCCAAACCTTACAAAGTCATGCTTCAAGCATGTTCCACAATATCACTAAGATATAGCCTCATAAGCATATAGTCTTACCTTTGCACATTGTAACTGACCTGGTGCCTCATATCTCATACCAATAGACCAACCTTAGCCATAGATACCTAGACTAAGCATCATTTCTCAAGCTTGTACAAACCCTTATACATATCCGCACTTTTCTCTTCTACATCCAGCAGGTATCCGCACTTTACGCCACTATGTATTGCATGCATCTACACCTTTCTAACATGCAACTCATGGATGTCTCGGAGATTAGGGTTACTTGAGTTTGTTTCAACTCCGATACTTTACCCTAGACTTTCCTTCATAACTTCATACCTACGCTTCCTCAGAT
Organism: Picea sitchensis; assembly: GCA_010110895.2. Taxonomy (NCBI): domain Eukaryota; kingdom Viridiplantae; phylum Streptophyta; class Pinopsida; order Pinales; family Pinaceae; genus Picea; species Picea sitchensis. Next base: position 95,697 of record SNQJ01S0035486.1, on the reverse strand, counting down.
TTGTGAATGTATACCTGCAAATAACTTTTCACAAAATAGATATTCAATGATGTTCAATTGGTAGATCCATCCTAATAGGAGTCCCTTGCTCACTTATTTATACTTTTCCAAGTGTCTTCCTCTAGAAGTTATCTTCTAACTGTTTTACCCAACTTCCCTCTTTTAGGGCTAACCCACTTTTAACTACATTTCCCACTTACAACCACTTTATTATTTAATTAATTTCTTTTGCAACCACCTTGACTAAGGAATCTTCTTTATGACTTTCTAGAATATTTTGACTTCTTGTTGACCTTCTAGGAGATTCTATATTACTCTCAAGGGTTCTCCAACTTCTCAAGGTTGTATCTCCCTAACCGTGAGGAACTATGTTATGTGTCACATATCATTGAAAATGGAACAACATGTACTATCCATACATCCACATATGATAACCTCTTGACCTGTTCTTCAACCTATTTTATTCCACACAACTTCGGTCTTCATGACCACACATCCCATGTGGACTTTGCAAAGCATATTCCTATTAAGTATTTCAACATAAGGGGACCACTTTGAGAAATCTAACCAAGAGCATCTTCATTTGAGGGCTTGTGCCATAAGGATGCCACTTTGGAGTTATCCATTTGGTACTTCCTACATAAGAGCATTCATGAGAGCATCCTTATCCATTATCATCGACTACCTTGGATATCAACCATGACATGACATCAATGATACAACTCCCTTTGGAATGAACCTTGACATCAATGAAAACACATCACCATGACACCACTTGACATCAAACCTTTGACATCAATGACAACTTATTCCAACATTCTCCCCCTTTGGCATTGATGGCAACACCAACATTGATGGAAACACTTAGACATGGAAACACTCATTCTCATGCACCCCCTATGATCATTGCTCCTCATCAATGTTTTTATCTCTCCCCCTTTGACATCAATGGAAAAGGGTATCTCCTCTTGGGGTTTCTCCCCCTATCTTCATGCCTATGCTCTTTCTCTTCTTCTCTGACCAAAAGTTAACTACTCCTATTGATATGTCTCCTCGTGACACTGTACTCGATGTAACCAATCATGGGGGAAAAAATAACTCCCTCTATGGGTATGTCTCCCCCTATATTGTCTGCAAGATGTTGTGTAATCACTATGAAAAATATGCTACCAATACTCTAATTTTCTTATGTTGTGGATACTAATGCTCCACCAGAACATTGATCAACTACATCATGAATACCATGATCTACTATTCCTTTTACGATCCTTAGACCTATCCATGCATCATACAATGGTCCATCAATATGTTATATTGATCTATANCTTATGTTGTGGATACTAATGCTCCACCAGAACATTGATCAACTACATCATGAATACCATGATCTACTATTCCTTTTACGATCCTTAGACCTATCCATGCATCATACAATGGTCCATCAATATGTTATATTGATCTATAAATATTGTTGTAATTGTATTTATCATTGTCCTTGTACCTGCCACTGCCTTTGTCACTTTAAAATATGTATGTGATTTTACATCATACAAATCGTGTATGTACGTGATTGTTCCTATAGGAACCTGTGTATGCCTCAGAAAATACTTTTGTCCGAAACTTTTGGACCTCCAACTTGTCCATACAAAGTTCTTCATGGCCTGATCGTAAACATCAAAAACGTTTTCTACTGGAAGACATAAGACAAGATAGATCTAGGGCTAGCAACCCTAATCTCCAAAACAAAAACCCTTGAGTGCACCACTCAAATCTTCATCACCTAAAATACCAACACTAGAAACTCCCAACTCAAGTGCAGATATAGATATATCACAATGAGATTTCTCATACTTGGATAGAATCAAACCTTTAGATAGATACGTGACTTATACACATGCAAATCCCATATGTGCGTGACTCTTCCTACTCCAATTCATGTGTGTACATGACTGAGTCCTTTGCAACTCACGTACACCTCAAAAACTTTCCTCGATCTGAAATTTTCATCTGACTCATTTACTGGTCATCCGAGATAATTTACACTAGGCTTGTTGCATGGCAGACATTCTTTGTGACACGATCAACATCACCAACTTCATTCAGGTTTAGTTGTTCAATCTATTTCATCCACTTATGAGAGTGTCCTAGTTTCTCAACACTTTTTCTTTGAGCTTCCATCCTTTCAACGTTATCTTTCTTCAATGTTTCATTTTCTATTCTTTTCATATTGTATGAATAATTTCTTATTGACTATATCCTTGAATTCCAGTAGTCCTAGGATTTGTGGCCAAACCYACTGCAGTTGTAACATCTCATGGTGTGACAATGTGCAACAATGTGTCYGACAAGATTGCATCTCCAACATCTTAAAATGTTATTGAATCCTACAACATATTTCCTTGCATAATGTCTACAATCCAAGKATTTSTGACCATATTCATTACACAAGAAGCAGTAACCATTGAAAATATTYGCATACATGTGCTTTTGTGACAACCTTGAAGGMATCTCTCTTCTGAATTTTCTTTGAGGTGTAGGACTGGCTTCTTGATGTATTCCTTTCTCTGATATTCTAAAAATTCCCTTCTTTGTGAAGGTRCTTGACATGCAGCTTTTCTTTCACCCTTTTAAAATGAATGGCCTACATCATGCTTCTTAGAAGTGTCATCTTCAAAGTGTTCAGCTTCCTTATTGTATCCAAGACCAGATTTATCATTTGACGATCTTTGACTATCCAAGATTATTGAGATGTTCATGAACTTGACATGAGATTTTGACTTCTCGGCTTTCCTTCTTAGATAAACTACTTTTGCTTCCAACTTATGGAAGATTCTTCCTTTTCATTTACCTAATTCTTCAATAGTTCCTCTATTCTTTTGGCTTCTTCAAGTTGGGTCTTTATATTTACATTGATTTCTCTTGTTTCTTTAAGGTCTTCAAGAATTTTTCTAAGCTCATCATCTACTTTCTTCTTTTCTTCTGATTGACTAATTATTTCAGTGTTCAGTCTCTTGATCTCTTTTTTTTCTTCTAATTGATTCATTTGCTCAGATATGACCTTTTAAGTTCTTTCACTTTCTTCTTGTTTCTTGAGCATTTGTTTTAGTTCCATGATATTCCTTTGGTAATTTTCTAGGGCTTCGTTAGTGATTCTTTCAAGAAACTCAAAAGCATCTGAATTATCTTCTATTTCCATTCTAACTTATCCTACACCATATATAACTTTATCTTTAAGATTTAACAAATATTATTCTTCGTCTATATGATAATTGTTAGTTGATTCTACACAAACTTCTTCTATTGCATCCAGATCTTCTTCTTTATTTGCAGGAGAACATTCAACATCATTACATTTAGAATTATTTCAATCAGAATATTGTGGAGGGTCTTTACCTTCATTGATGACTGATTTTTCCTTCACATCCTTGATGAGATTGTCTTCTGTGTCTTGTATTTTTCCTTGATATGCCTTCCCAAGCTTCAACCATAGGTTCTTGGTAGAGGTACATTGTCCTATGATTTATTTTAAAGAACCTAAGAGTCCATTGAAAATGGTCTTGAATGCCACTGCATTGTTCTTCTTTGTTTCCTTTTGGACTACAAATTTGGATTGTTTCTTCGAGGGAATTGATCCAAAAACAAATGTGTCTAAAACACCTGCTCCTTTTGACTTCAAATACCCTTTCATTTTTATTCTCCATGCCTAGTAATATGTCTCATCAAAGAAGGGAACTTTGTCTGTAGAGGGCACTGCATGTCCATCCATTTGTGTGTCCATGGATTTCCTTCAAGATTGTAAGGTTTATTGTGAAGGTCCGCTTTGATACCAATTGTTGGACACACCGACCAACCACTTCAAACATTATTATTCACTATTAGCAACTTGCATATATCAACAACATTCATCAATAATAGAGAACTATGAACCATCATCATAATGAACACACATATATGTGTAAGATTTTGTATTATGTTGTTACATGAAGAATACAATATCCGAGGGTTTATCAACACAAAATAAAAAGGAGCACCAACTCCAAGAGAGTTCCAAATCTCAAATACAAGAATCGGCTTTCAGATCTCAACACCAACTGAGATGTGAGGATTCCAACCCTCAAGTACAACACCCAACTTGTAGGAAGAAAACAATTTGTCCAACTATACCAATATTATTCAAATATTTTCTACATATCCATGACCTATCTATGTTGCAACACACGGGTATCTGCACCCTTCTTAACAACAACTCATATATGTCCATGCATATCTTCATTACAACTCACAGACTACCACAAACTCACCAAGTATCATTGTCACTAGCTTTGTTTCTATCAAACTATTACTGTAAAACATGTCATGTACACCTGTACCAGAAACCTATAATAACTTGTACCAAATAACATGTACCAACAATATGTAAAGATAATATCATCAACCAAACCAGATCCAATCACCAAAAAAACTCTTAATCATATGCACAATATCACCAGGATGTGCATCAACCAAAACTGCTCATAAAAACTCACAACCATCACCAACACATGCCTCTACCAAACATGTGCCAATCACAACCAAGTACCAACCACAACAAGTGCATCAACCATGCACAAGAAAATACTCCAATCTAACCAACAAGGGACCTCTAGCATACCATCCATAAAATGAAAACCATAAACCCTTACAACAAACCATGTGCAAGAATTTCACTGTTATATATAACATCTAGCATGTATTAACCATATACCAAGATCATCAATAAATACTTCTCACAATGTGTCATAAGATATAACAATAACACTCAGACATGCACCAACAATTTTCTTCAAAATATCATCCTCAAAACATTTACTACAACAAATACCATACCTCCAAGAAAGCATATGTCAAACCTTAAAAAGTCATGCCTCAAGCATGTTCCACAATATCACTAATATATAACTTCATAATCATATAGTCTTTCCTTTTCACACTGTAATTGACCTGGTTACTCAGATCTCAGACTAATAGACCAACCTCATCCATAGCTACCTAAACCAAGCATCACTTCTCAAGCTTATACAAACCATTCTACATACCGCCACTTTTCTCTTCTACCTCCAGCGGGTATCTGTTCTTTATGCCACTATGTCCCGCGTACATCTGCACCTTTCTGACCTGCAACTCGTGGATATATGAGATTAAGGTTACTTGATTTTGTTGAAACTCTGAGACTTTACCCTCGACTTTCCTTTGTAACTTCAGACCTACGCTTCCTCAGATTTGACAATGTATACCTGCAAATAACTTTTCACAAAATAAATATTCAATGACGTTCAATTGGTAGATCCATCCTAATATGAGTCCCTTTCTCTCTCATTTATACTTTTCTAAGTGCATTCCTCTAGAATTTAGCTTCTAATTTTTTTACCCAACTTCCCTCTTTTAGGGCTAACCCACTTTTAACTACATTGCCCACTTGCAACCACTTTATTATTTAATTAATTTCTTTTGCAACCACCTTGACTAGGGAATATTATTTATGACTTTCTAGAATATTTAGACTTCTTGTTGATCTTTTAGGGGCTTCTAGATTACTCTAAAGGGTTCTCAAAATTCTCAAGGCCATATATTCCTAACCGTGAGGAACTATTTGACGTACCACATATAAACAGAAATGGAACGACATGTACAATCCATCCAAACACAACTGATAACCTCTTGACATGCTCTTCAACCTATTTTCTTCCACACAACTTCGGGGTTCATGAACACACATCCCATTTTGATTTTGCAAAGTGTCTTCCTGTGAGTGATTTCACCATAAGGGGACCACTTTGAGAACTCTAACCAAGACCATATTCCCATGAGGGCTTGCGCCATAAGGAGACCACTTTGGAGTTCATCCATTTGGTACTTCCAACATAAGAGCATTCATGAGAGAATCCTTATCCATGATCATCGACTACCTTGGATATCAACCATGACATGACATCAATGATACAACTCCCTTTGACATCAACCTTGACATCAATGGAAACACATCACCATGACACCACTTTACATCAAACCTTTGACATCAATGAAAACTTAGTCCAACAAAAGAGGCATTGGCCAAGAAAAAAATTCAGAGGAGAGGTTGGTCCTTCTTGGTCTTTTAAATAAGGTGATGTCCCATGGATTTTGAAGAAATATGATCTGTCTATGGAAAATGAAGTTATCTTGGGTGTGAAGGAACCTTATTTATATGGATCGACTCTATGATGTTTCTTCACTGTACAAGGACATTTTTCAGGGTTGAAATCACATGACCATCTGAACCTTCTAAGGGTATGTATGTCGAATACATGATTCTTGTTCTATAGTGTAGGTAAACATATACTATGCACTCACAATTTTATATAAATTAAAGAAGTGTGTGTCTATTTTGTAGTGTCATTATCCTTTCCTTGTGCATGGTTGTGTGAAATTATCTGCATTTGTAGGTTGGATCATATCAAAGAAGATTCATATGGATAGCATTCCATGGTGGTTTTGAAAGATAGATGAGAATGTTTGTATGTTTGAGAAGGAAATACCCATGATTTTTATGGACTTGCAAGTCAATCTTCTAATTCACCTATCTGATGAGGTTGGATTAGCTAGGGTTCTCTCATGTCATTGGATGTTCTTCTTAAATAGGTACATGAAAAAATTGAATGGGTTTGTTCGACAAAGGGAAAAACCAAAGGGATTTATGGAAGATGGGTACATTTCATATGAGTCATTCTATTATGATAGTGAGTACATCAAGAAAATTGAGGACATAATAGGTGTAATGGTTTTGGACGACCAATGGGATGAAGACAAAAGGGAAGGGGAGATACTCCAAAAGAATGAAAAAAGGAAGATGATAAAGATTAAGTCACTTATCTTCTGTCAAATTTTTACAGAGCATTTGTTTAAACTAAAGTTGATAATATATATTTGATCCCATACTTTTTGTTTTCAATTCTTGTATACATCAACGAATTTAGAAATCGATGTCATTAATAAATTAATTCTTTACAATGAAGAAGTAATGCAACCATGGGTCGTGTTGTATGAAGAGAAAGATAAGGAAATGGGATAGTGACAGGAAAGCATGCAAACAGTTGAATGGTAAAATTATGCCTTATATTGAACATTTAAAATAAAATATGCCAAAAATCTATCCCAACAATTGGATGTCTTACCAAATTACATAGAAATATGGCGTGTCTAGTTATTACCCGTGTGGAGAAGAGATGGATGCACTAAACATGGGGATCAGGTGCAATAAATCTGTAATAACCTCTCTAAGTACCATGTTCAATTTATAATATTACTCATTTTAATTGTAATATGTGTTGTGTTTTTATTAATGCTCGGGTTATTAGACATATGGAAACATCCTTTGTTCATATTTTTATAAGTGCATTTGTTTTCATCTATGTAGGCTTATGGACATTATTTTTGGACCGAGGATGTCGATGATGGAGTGGAGGTTGAGTTCAACCAATCTAGGCATGCTAGCCACCATGATCAAAACCTAATGGAGGGGAAGATATGTTATATTGGAAAGATACAAGAGATAATGCAAGTGGACTTCTCATGTTTTCAATGTGTTATTTTTAGTTGCAAGTGGTGGGATAACATTGACCTAAGAAATGCAAAGGAAGATCATGATAGTGGGATAATATGTATTAACTCTAAAACAATGTGGGTTGAAACAAAGGAACCTTATGCTTTCCCAAAACATTGAAACCAATTTTATTTTTTACTCATATGTGTTGGATGGGGATTGGTGGTTAATACTGAGAAATAATCCAATATCAAAACATATTTTTGAAAACAACATTGTTATAATGCCAAGTGAGGAAGATACTCAAGGTGATGGAAATGAAGTGTGATATATAAATGTTATGCTTCAACATTTATATTGTGGATGTGTCATTTTAATATGGGTATCTATAATTGGTCATTTATGTTTTTTTTCTTCATTTTATAAAGTTGGATATGAAAAGTTAACAACCATTTATATCCATCGTATTGAAAATACATTAAATAGTGCAAGCATAAACTGTAATTTTGATATATTTTTACTGTAATATTTATTCTTTATTATAACAAATTTATGTTATATTATATTAACATGTGTTTATGTTAAATTTTGAATTACTAAGCATTATTTGAGATATCAAAAAGATGATGAGGTATTCATACAATACACTAGTAAAAATATAAATTTTCAAGTATATTTTATTTTTAAAAAAATATGATATTAAAAAATCAAACCTTGAATTGTTTATTGTTTGAAAAATCAAAATTAAAATAAGTATATACTTACTTTGATGGAACTTCTAAGGGAAATTCCAAAAAAATAACTTCTTGCAACATCCATGAGTTGTGAAATCACACTTGTGGTGTTGGCATTACCAACATGGATGGCATCCATTCCCAACCTTAACTAGTGTGACTAGAATGGCCTTCACCTATTCCACACCAGCCTTTAGCTTTATAAACATATAAACTTATATTAATCATTCTTTTTAAATTATCTTTGAAATAAATGTCAATATAGGAAGGAAATGGAAATTCTAAAAGAGCATTTTCTAGAGCCTAGTTACAATTAAGGAAATTTTTTTATGTATGTTTTTATTGATAAAGTAAAAATCCAACTTTTACTAGCCAGGTTGTTACCATGGAAAACAAAGATTTATATCTTTAAAAAAACAAGGAAACTATCATATAACTCATGGAAAACTAATACACTTACAAAAAAAGACAAAAAAAAAGTGACAAGTGATAGCAAAATCACCAAAACATTACAATGCATGCTAATGAAACAATAAAATCCTTTTGTTTATTGTGAATATATTGATGCATCTACACCCATGTTAGATACAATCATTACATAAAAAAACAGACTAATTCATATAGTTGTTTGACAACACAGATATTCCAACAAAGGACGAACACCTTTAATAACCACTCACACAAACTTATCAAAGATCAAAACATAGATTTTTTGACATGGTAAAACCCCTATGGAGAAACATCCACAACCCCAGCCAATGTGGCCACTTGGAGCATTTTATTAATGCAAAATAAAAATATTATAGAGAGATTTTCTCACAATCAATCATCAACAAATGAACCTCCATGCTCTTTAAATAGAGATCATCGACCAATCAAGTGTTAAGCCACAGATCAATGTAACCGTTAAGATCGAGGAGAATATGAACCGTCGGATCACTGTATGTCAAGAACATATTGTGACCATCAGATTTCCTAACTACAAATGCATACTAAAGAAACAAACTAAGAAAAACACTTTTACCTAACGACACATTTGACCAAGTAGATCTTAACTAACTTCTAAGTGTCTAAATATCCTAACATCCCCCCTTAAGAACAACTTGGGATAGGATTGGAGGATTTACAAAAGTGACACAATAGGAGAAGGAAGGAGGCATTAGAGCCTATCCTCCCTTAATGACAACTTCATGAACTCCTAACATAGATTGAAGTTTGGAAAAATTCACTTCTATAAGAGACTTTGTGAAAATGTCTGCAAATTGATCTTCTGAAGGGAAAAAGAGCACTTCAATAACTCAATCATGAATGATCTTTATGATGAAATGCATGTGTAACTTCATGTGTTTGTTGTGTTGATGTTGAATTGGGTCTTTGTCAAGCTTGATGGCACTTTGATTGTCACACCAAAGGCTAGTCAGATGATGTTTCCATAATCCAAACTATGAAAGGATCTGTTGAATCCATAAGGCTTCTTGACTTGCATTTACCGCTGCTTGGTACTCTGATTCTGCTAAAGAAATTGCAATAGCCTGTTGTTTCTTACAAGATCAAGTGGTAGTTTATGAACCAAGGATAAAAATATAACCTTGATACAAATTTTATGAGCAGAACGAAACGAGTACAGATTATTAACAGGTGCTTAACACAAAATAACAGAGATACAGTAAAACTGGTTTTCTATTCAATAACGAAATAAGCTGAAACTGTAAAATGCAGCGGAAACAAGCTTGCTGGAATGGTGGCGGCTTATCTCTGAGAAGAGATGTGATGATAGCGTGCATTTGCAAGAAGAAGGTTACAATGAGGCTCTGAAAGCATTTTTACAATAAGAAATAATTCCAAAAACCCTAGACATCCAAAAAATTAACCCTAGGAGATGAAGCGCCAAAAGTCATGTGGGCCCCGTTTGGGTAAGTTAGTACATCAACTTCCCGGGGTCGTAACTTTTGCATACGATCTCCGTTTTAGGCGTATGATAGCCCGTTGGAAAGGTATCATCGAGGAGATTCATTTTGGGGGCTCAATAATTCCTTTAGCTATTATTGAGGAGATCTATACAGAAAAACCTTCATTTAGGCCCTCAAAATGGCCCCGGAAGTTAAAACTGCTAAAAATAGTAAATTGCCAAAATTGTCAAAAAACTATTTTGAAACAGTTGGAAAAGGTGGGTGGCCACCAATATCCATCTGGATAAATCCTCCCTCCTTAGGAAGAAATGGTCTCCATTGCGTTGAGGTCCCCCATCAGATGAGGACATTTCTGCTGAATTTGGCCCCGAGTGAGCCACTTGCCTTGGTGCAAGAGCTGCCCTGCTTTGACGACTCGATAAAGATGGATCCTTTGTTGTCGAGTGCCCTTGATCTATATGTCCACAATCTAATCATTGGATCCCTGTTGTATGCAGTTGGGGTTGAGCTCTATTGGTGTCAATTGTTCTGCTACTTCTGAGGTTTCCAATAATGGTGGGAAATAAGGGCGAAGGAGATCCACGTTGAACACTGGGTGCAGACCAAGGAAAGGAGGAATGTTGAGCTCAAAAGAATTATCCCCCATGGCCTTGGCGATAGTGTACAGCTCATAATGGAGTGGGGGAAGCTTTCGAAGGGGTCTTGTAAGGTGTTCTTTCTGCAAGTGCAACCAAACTTTGTCGCCCACCTGAAACTTATGCGACACCCGATGTTGATCATGGCGCTATTTGTACTTGTCATTGGACTTCTGTAGGATATCCTGAACCTGTTGGAGGATGTGCTGGATCCGCTCAATGAACCGGGTGGCTTTATCAGCTTCAGTTGGAGAAGGAGATGAGTCGGTCGAGGTGACCGTAAGGGGAAGTGCAACATCTATGGGTTCCAATGGTTGGAATCCCAACCCCACTTGAAAGGGGCTATGACTAGTTGAGCTATGCAGGGCTCGATTGTAGCTATGCTGGACATAGGGAAGGATCTCATCCCATGTGCGAGGGTTCTTTGAATTATACATGCAAAGGATATGCACAATCATTCGATTGACAACCTCAGTTTGGCCATCTGTCTAGGGGTGGAAGGCCGTGGATTTGGTGAGCTTGGTGTCCAGAAATGACCAGAGGCTCGACCAGAATGTGCTGAGAAATTGACTATCTCAATATGAGACAATGGTTTGTGGGATTCCAAAATGTACCCAGACTCGTTCAAAGAAGAGCTTGGCAGTGGCCTCTGTTGTGATGCTCTTCTTGCAGACAACTAGAATCACCATCTTAGAAAAGCGATCAACAACCACGAAAACACAGTCATTTCCTTGCTTGGTGGATGGGAGGCCCGACATGTAGTCCATTGAGATGGATTCCCATGGCCTGTCGGGAGTAGGAAGAGGGGTGTACAGGCCTTGTTTCTTAGTGGTCAGTTTGGCAATAGTGCAGGCAGTGCAGGACCTAATTTACTTGTTGACCTCCTGTCGAAGTTTCATCCAGAAGAAATGTTTCTATAGCATCGCCACTGTCTTTTCAATGTCGAAGTGTCCTGCCACCTAACTGTAGTGGGCTTCCCAGATCAACTTCGCTTGCTCACTTGATGGAACACAGATATGGCCCAGACAACACAACAACCCATCC
>SNQJ01S0035486.1:43789-63469 GCA_010110895.2 Picea sitchensis | reverse complement strand
AATAGCATCTCTGAAGGATTCCCAGGTGGTCGTGACTGAAAATAATGAGGTTTCCTCTGTTTCCTTTTGCTCACAGAAAGTTTCCCACCAATCTTTGACATGGGGAACGGCTTTGAGGAGCGCAAAAGTAATCTTTTCTTTATTCGAAAAGTTATTTACAGAAAAATGCCCTTCTAGTATATTCAACAACTTTTCTACAACATCTGCATCTATCTGACCTTCAAATATAGGAATATCGAAGTTGATTTGTACCTTGAAGGGGGTGGCGCCTCCGTTTGAAGAAGATGCGTCGCCTGTTAGTAGTCACCGAAGGATTTGCGTGAAACTATCCATCATCTCGTTCCTCTGTTGCGTGAGGGATTCCTCAATCAACAGTTTGAAAGGATCTCATGTCCTGTCATCTTTCTTTTCTCCTTCCATGGGAGGTCGCTTGGGCATGCAAGAACTTCTTTCCTCAAGAGAAACAAGCTCGAGACCCAACTCTTTGTACTCCGACCTCGTTGGGGACATGCATTAAGACGACAAGGAGCAGACCGCTTTGATACCACTGATATGGATTTTATGAGCAGAATGAAATGAGTACATATTATTAACAGGTTCTTAACACAAAATAACAGAGATACAGTAAAACTAGTTTTCTATTCAATAACGAAATAAGTTGAAACTGTAAAATGCAGCGGAAACAAGCTTGTTGCAATGGTGGCGGCTTATCTCTGAGAAGAGATGTGACGGCAGTGTGCATTCGCAAGAAGAAGGTCAAAATGAGGCTCTGAAGTCCTTTTTACAATAAGAAAGAATGCCAAAAACCCTAGACATCCAAAAACTTAACCCTAGGAGATGAAGCGCCAAAAGTCATGTGGGCCCCGTTTGGGTAAGTTAGTACATCAACTTCTCGTGGTCGTAAATTTTGCATACGATCTTCGTTTTAGGTGTGTGATAGCCTGTTGGAAAGGTATCATCAAGGATATTCATTTAAGGGGCTCAATCATCCCTTTGTCTATCATTGAGGAGCTCGATCCTTAAAACCCTTCATTTAGGCCCTCAAAATGGCCCCAAAAGTTAAAACTGTTAAAAATAGTAAATTGCCAAAATTGTCAAAAAATTGTTTTGAACCAATTGGAAAATATGGGTGGCCACCAATATCCATCTGGATCAAACCTTCAATAGACTTCCGATAATCAAGGTTTTTGGCCCAATCTAAATCAGTGAAACCAACCAATAAAGGAGTCCCCTCTGAATTATACCCCAGACACACCAAAGTATCCTTTTAGTTTCTTTCCAATGGATTTCATGGGGTGCTTCCATATATCAGGAAATAATACCAACAACAAAGGAAATATTAGGATGTGTATGATTCAAGTATAAGAGGCTACCAACGAACTAACGGTACAAAGTGGCATCATCTTCGGGAGAAGTACATGTGGTAGCAAGCTTGACTCCAAACTAGAAGGGATAAGGGGTTGGTTTACAATCTTCCATGTGGAAGCAATGAAGAAGGTCACAAGCATGCTTAGACTGGGAAAGAAAAATTCCTTCATTGGTTTGCAAAACATGGAGGCCAAGGAAATAGTGCAAAAAACCTAAGTCTATCATCTCAAATTTCTTCTTAAGGCTAGTTCTCACATGGTTTAAAATTTTTGAGTCACTACCAATAAGGATAAGGTCATCAACATAAAGAACAAGGATTATGAGATGAATTCTTAATTTCTTGGTATAGACATGAGGATCAGAATGGCATCTAGAAAATCCGGTGTCCATAAAAAATTTGTCCATTTAGGCATACCAAGCTCGGGGAGCTTGCTTAAGACCATGGAGATATTTCTTAAGGCGAGAAACAAGGCTAGAGTCATTCTGGGCATATCCAGGAGGTTATTCCATCTAGATTTATTCTTGCAAATCTCCATGCAAGAAGGAACATTTAACATCCATCTAATGGACCTCCCATTTATGTGAGGTAGCAAGGGAAAGAACAAGGCAGATGGAATTCATTTTGGATATAGGGGAAAAGGTTGCATTATAGTAAATTCCTTCAACTTGGGAAATTCTTTTGGTAACTAATCGAGCCCTGTGTCTTTAAAAACTTCCATATAATGAATACTTAGTTCTATAGATCCATTTACATATGACAAGTTTTCTTCCTTTTAGAAGAGGTGCAAGATCCCAAGTATCGTTTGTCATTAAAGAATGATACTCTTCATTCATTGATGCACCCCAATCTGGATGACCTGAAGCTTCTGCAAATGTCTCTGGATTATGATTCTCTAAACTTGAGACAAAGGAGAAGAGGCTCATTGGAACTATTAACATGTCTAACACTGATATGAAGGATCACCAACCGATTCTTCTGTTGAATAGACCCATCTAGGAAGCATTGTTGTTGGTTTTGGTTCAGGTTCAATGGACTCCTCTGGAGGAAGGTGAGAAAGCGGAGGTGGATTTTAGTCCTCACTGTCATAATCTAAAGAAGAAACTGTAATAGGAACAAAATAAGGAACAAATGTCAAAGATGGCTCGCAGATCGAAGAAGGCATAATCATTGAATTAGGCTCGCAAGCCAAGATATTTTCATCAAATTTAACATCTCTTCTAATTATAATTTCATTACAATGTGGTTGAAGAAGTCGATAACCTTTGACATCTTCAAAATAACCAACAAATATACACTTCTCACTTTTAGGCTGCAATGCTTTTTCTTTTCTCATCAGGAATGTGATCCCATGCTATACTGCCAAATACACGAAAGTGACTTACATTAGGTTTAATTTTAGTCCATGCTTCTTCTGATGTGATATTTTTAAGAGCCTTTGTGGGAGTGTGATTTACTATGTAATTTGCACAGTTGATGGTTTCTGCCCAATACTTTAGAATTAATCCCTTAGATTGGATCATACAATTATCCATTTATTTTAATGTGTGGTTCTTTCTCTCAGCAACACCATTTTGTTGTGGTGTATATGGGACAGTGTATTGCATTTGGATGCCCTGTGTAGTGCAGTAACTTGTAAAATTATTGTTCACATATTTGCCTCCATTATTTGTTCTTAACCTTTGAATTTAATGTCTAGATTTCTTTTCTACAAGGGCCGTGTAGAACAGGAACTTCTCAAAAAAAATTCTCTTAAGTTTTAAGAAGTAAACCCAAGTACGTCTGGAAAATTCATCAATGAAAGTTAAGAAATACTTGTACCGAGAAAAATAGGAGAATAAAGTGGACCACACAAGTCACTGTGAACAAGTTGAAAGGGCCTGAGGCGTGCCAATAGGTACGTTTCTCAAAACTATATAGATGATTCTTGTAGAGAACACAACCGGTACAAACACCATCTTTGCATGAAACAAGAGAAAGACCAATCACCATATGTTGATTACATGCTTGTTTCAATGAGAGATAGTTTATATGACCAAGCCGTTCATGCCAAAGTTTTCTCAAATCATCGCTATGAGAAACAAAAAATGATGGAAAAGATGATGACCCAAAGTTGTCAAACTTGTACAAACTGGTAATATCATCAACAATTCTAGTTGCAAGAACATGTTGAGGATCTTTGAGATCATTGATTACAACTTGGTGAGGTGAAACTCTACGGTTTAAGATTTACTTGAATGAGTGATTTGATATACTGATCGAAGGTTAGAGGAAAGACTTGGAACACATAATACATCATTGAAATCACCATTATCTACCTAAATTGTTCCAAATCCTACAACACTAAGAGATCTATCATCACCAACAAATATTTTCTTGGTGTTACATTCATTTAGAGTGGAAAATATGGCTTTCTCTTTAGTCATATGATAATATGCTCCAGATTCAATAAGTCACTCATTAGAAGAAGAAGTAGAAGTTGCACTGAAGGAGAAACCAAAAGTAGAAAGTGCATGTCCATGAGAAGAAGAAGAAGTAGAATCAAAACTTATGTTGTTTTTCTTCATTGATGCTTCTAAATATTCCATCTTATTGAAACATTTGGACTCATCATGACCATCTTTCCCACAAAAGTTGAGATGTCTGTCAGTCTTACCATTTTTATATTTTGCTCCTATGTCACCAGTAGGAGCTGAAGTTGTCTGAGTAGGTTTGGGACCCTTGTTTTTCTTGTTTTTGTGGAGAAGATGTTGCTTCTTGGGATTCTTTGGTTTATCTTTATGTTGGGATACTAAGGCTTTATTTGAGGTACCTGCAATGTTGGTCACTCCAAGTTGTACAAGCTTATCTTGCTCTCTAATGAAAGAATCACAAAAGGACTCAAGAGTGGGTTTTTCATAAGATTTCTCTAGAGCCTCTCTCATGGCATAAAAGGTAGATATAAATACAAACTATGCACTACCTAGATTAGAAAGAATAATATAGATGCATCGCTCTTCCTCCAACTTTATGTTACACTATTCACATAAAATTTTAAGTGTTTTAAATTTAGATAGATAGTCTTCAATGCAAGAAAAATCATTTGGACATAAATTCAATATATGATTTTCTAACTGATGTGCTCGAATAATATTGTGTTTACCAAACACAAATTCAAGCTTTTCCCAAGCTTCATCGCAGTCATTAATTTCTTGAAGGTGGAACCTTAAATCAGGAGAGATGGAAAATTCGATCAGTCCATGTGCTTTGTCATTATTATTAGTCCATTTGACTTTATTTTCATCATCAGTGGGTTCTTTTTCCTTTCCTAAGGTAATTCGGTATAGGCCTTTACTTCTTAATAAATCCTCCATATCATATTTTCATTGAAAGTAGTTGGTGTTGGTAAGAAAAATATCACTGGAAGAATCCATATTAAATATGTAGATAATGTGAATTTAAAAACTAAAACTACTAATCTATATGGAAATATCTCAAAAAAATAAGCAATTTAAAAAAAAAACAGCATTGAAAACGGACTTCGGATGTGAAAGTTATGCCATTTAAACAAAATCATAAACGGTAACCAAAGAGCCACGTGGCAAGTAGAAGTTGGTCCACGTGGTGATACCCCTCCAAATAACCTCACTTTTACAAATACGTTTCTTTATGGAGTGACTCACTTTATAAAAAGAAGCGGGGATCACTTTTACAATGAAGTTAGTTTATAAAAGAAAGTTGCGTGCAAAATAAATAACTTTAAAATAAAATATTAAAGATACTTATAGTGATTTACTTTTATACCTGAAGTGAAATACACTTTACAATGGATGCATGAATTTTTTCAAAAAAAGTAACAAAAAATAGACTTGAACTCAAGACCTCTTACTTAATGAGACAACTTTTAACCAAGTGATCTAGCAAAACATATTGTATTTTTTAGAAGGAGGATTGAGGGTGTTGTTGTTGTTGACGACATTCTTGGAGAGCGTGCTCATAAAAAACTCTTTTTACATAAGAAACAATTTCCACTTCTTGATGATAAAAAGGGTTAGATCTCGATTAGCTTACCCGGAAAATGCACATTTTCCTATCTGTTTCTGATTTTTCGTGACTGCACAGGGCATGGAAAAAAGAGTATACACAGATATAAAAGAGTAGAAACCCATAAATAAACAATATCAAACTGAAATAAAATCGAAATAATACTCTGCAAAGATTTTAAAAGGGCGTATTCAGACTTATACCTCCTGATCGGATTGAAATTGTCGTATCTTCGTAAAATCAAAACCTTTTCGAGTGAAATGAAAAGCGTTCTTAACTGAAACGAGTGCTCTGGATGTAATGGAAAAATCCTCTCAGCCCGAAAATGTACAAAAATAGAATAAATCGTAGATGAGGTAACTCGGCTTCACGATCTCGATCTACAACGGGAGCGGGTCTTCAAATAGGCTCTGATACCATGTTTGACAAAACAGGTATTCCAACAAAGGACGAACACCTTCAATAACCACTCACACAACCAGATCAAAGATCAACACACCAATGTTTTGATGTGGTAAAACCCCTACGGGGAAACATCCACGACCCCAACTAACCCGGCCACTTGGAGCAGTTTATTAATGCAAAAGAAAAAGATTACATAGAGATTTTAAAAAAGATTTTCTCACGATTGATCATTGAAAAATGACCCTCCATGATATTTAAATATAGATCATGGACCAATCGGGTGTTAATCTACAGATCAATGTAACCATTAAGATCGAGGAGAATATGAACCGTCAGATCACTCTATGTTGGTAACATATCGTGATTGTCGGATTTTCTAACTACAAATGCATACTAAAGAAACACAATTTTACCTAATGACACATCAGACCAAGTAGATCTTAACTAACTCCTAAGTGTCTAAATATCCTAACAATAACATCTAGGGACTTTTGTTTATTCTATTTATTGATTTTTATTAATATTTTTTATATTTTTAAATATTAATATAAAATTAATTTAATTTAATATTCTCTTAACATTAACAAATTAATTATTTTCTTCACTAACCAAATCTAATACTTACATTTCCTTATAAGAAGATTCATAAATTTAATGGTAGAGTAAAAAAACATAAAGTCATTTAAAACAAATTGTGTATATTAAAATTCATTATTATTAATGATTTCATTTTCATATTTAATAATTTAAACTAAATTAAATAAATTTAATTATTTATAATTTTTAAATAATATATTTTTTAAATACAACTATTATAAATTGAATTATGAACAATTATTATAACATTATTGTTAAAAAAACACCCACGGGGGTTTGGTCTAGTAGCCTGTGAACGTATTGTTAAGGCGTTCGTGTTGTTACGCAGGTCACAAGTTCAAACCTCGATTTATTCAGAGGCGTGCTTGTGGGTTGTGCGATTCTCCCTAGGGGTTATAAGGTAGGTGGCAGGATTCGACCTCATGTCATGCGAGTACGATACCGTCGCCGTTGTTGATTCCCCTAGTCATAAAAAAAGAGACATTATTGTTAAAATAAATAAAAACAAATAACATTTCATAAGAGTAATTATTCAAATTAGTTTTTTCACTCATTAACCAAATCCAATATTTTCATACAATTTAATACAAAATCAACCAAATACAATACTTACCATATTTTTTTAATAGAATATTCAACTAATACTTACATACTTTTTACATAATTTTTTAATAGAAGATTCATAAAGTTGGTAATAGAGTTAAAAATTGTAAAACCATTTCATCGAAAGTGTATAGATCAAAAAATAGTATTATGATAATGATGATGGTGATTAAATTCCATTGAGACCAATTGGTCTATCAAACATTAAGAAGGTAAGAGATTACTTCGATTTCTTTAAAATTGTATTTCTATTCTCAAAAAACATTGAGAGAAACATTCCAACATCACCATAGTTTTGATGACTTAGGAGGTTAGGAAGGTCTATATTGTGGAAAATATTTTTAATTTGGGATCTAATTGGGGTATAGGAAACACAATCTAAGAAGAAGCATTTTCCATCTTCTACCCTCTTAGTGTCACAAAGACATGGAAAAAAATTTCATCCCATGGTGTTTTGGGAATTGCCCAATGCCCAGTTTCACTATGTAGCTCGTGAGAGTTTGTTCTTAAATATATATTTGTTATATTTAATAATTTAAACTTAATTAAATAAATTTAATTTGTTATAATAGTTGAAAAATAAAAATTAATAAAACATTTGGAAAAATAAAAATCAATAAAATATAGTAATTGTGATTTTAGTAAACAATTATATTATAACTTTGTCTTTTAATCTTTAAATAATAAGAATTAATAAAATAACATTATTATTACATCATCATTATTATTAGTTAATAATTATATCATAATGCTATTATTACAATATAGGAAAAATACATAGTTATTCAAATCACAATCATTTCACTCACCATATTTTTGTAATTTTGCTTCTAAACATGTTTAATTAATATATTGTATCTTGCTAGACAACAAACAATTCACCTTGAATAAGAGTTAAACAATATATGGCATTAATGGTTATAAGTTTTTGTAATCACAATCCAAACTAAACAATTTCATTAAACTAAAGTTAAACATTATATCGAAACTCTAAATTTAAATGAGTGATGCATCTCTAATTTAATTTAAAAATAGAGTAATCGTTAATAATGTTAATCATTATCATACTCATGATACATTTTATAAATCAAACAACAACAACGTCAACATGATGTAAAAAAATATAATATGCATGAGTGATATACATATCAATATGTACATGTCATATATACATCTCATCAAAATCAATAAACATGTCATATATACATTTCAAGTCAAATATACAACAATCAATATACATGTCAAGTACCACTTCTAGCTAGGTCCACCACTAGAGCTAGAGGCATCAGTGCCTTTGCTACTAGACGTAAAGGGTATATTAGTACTCATATTAGATAAAAATGATGAAAGGAGAGACTGACATATCTCTCTACGAGGATCATGTGGAGGAGGAGTGGATGGTGTAGCTAGTCACACATGTGGAGGAGGAGGATCTATGGAATATGGTGCAGTTGGTGACACATGTGGAGGAGGAGGAGGACTAGGTGGTGGAGGGAATGTCAGTCGGTTTGGTGGAGGACCAAGTGGTGGAGAATAATGTAGTGGAGGATCAAGAGCATCATCCTTAGAAGATGATCCAGATGAAGTGGAATGAAAATAATTCACCAACCTCTAGATGAGGTTGAGAGAATAGAAATCATGACCCATTAGTGGTTTCATGTCACAAGGAATGGATGATGATATGTGAGCTAGAGGCATCAGTGCCTTTGCTACTAGACGTAAAGGGTATATTAGTACTCATATTAGATAAAAATGATGAAAGGAGAGACTGACATATCTCTCTACGAGGATCATGTAGAGGAGGAGTGGATGGTGTACCTAGTCACACATGTGGAGGGAGGAGATCTATGGAATATGTGCAAGCAGGACATGTGGGAGGAGGGGAGGAGGACTAGGTGGTGGAGGTAATGTCAGTCAGTTTGGTGGAGGACTAGGTGGTGGAGAATCATGCAATGGAGGATCAAGAGCATCATCCTTAGAAGATGATCCAGATGAAGTGGAATGAAAATAATTCACCAACCTCTAGATGAGGTTGAGAGAATAGAAATCATGACCCATTAGTGGTTTCATGTCACAAGGAATGGATGATGATATGTAAGATAGCTCTAGTACCTATAATATATCTCTCTAACATGTACAAGTTCCATTCCCTGCCTAATAATCATACCACAGATGTGATCTTCCACCTCAGTTCAGACTTTTCAACCCGACCTAGATGGCATGCCAAGTCTATGCACTCGAGGTTGTTAAAATACCTCATGCATCTCCTTATTGTGTTGGGGAGTCTCGTCGCCAACATATGTGCTAATATATGAAAGAAAATAGACAATAATAATTAGATAATTGAAACAAAATGTTACAATAAATTACATGTGCATTAAATAAGACAAAAAATATACAACTAGATTTATCAAAACCTAATGATAATATTACCTCTATTGTTCAACAACAAATGTATTACAATAGAGGATGAACACCTTCAAGAATCCACTCACATAACCATATCAAATATCAACACCACAATGTTTTTACATGCTAAAACCCATGTGTGGAAACATCCATGGCCCCAACCAACGCTAATTACACTTGAGTAGTTTATTAATGCAAAAGAAAAAGATTACAAAGAGATTTTTACTAGAGAGCTTCTCACAATCGATCATCGGCAAATGACCCTACATGTTCTTTAAATAGAGATCATAATAACGGGTGTTAAGCCATGGATCAATGGTCGTTTAAGATCGAGGAGAGTATGAACTGCCGCATCACTCTATATGTTCGAACATATCGCGACCATCGATTCTAACCACACATTCATACTAATGCATACTAAAGAAAAACACTAATTAAGAAACACACTTTACCTAATGACACACATTAGACCAAATAGATATTAACTAATTCCTATGCTCAAATACAACATCCCAACATCCCCCATTAAGAACAACTTGGGATAGGATTGAAGTATTTATACGATGACACGGATAGAGAAGGAAGGAGGCATTAGAGCCTATCCCCCTTAATGACAACTTCCTAACCTCCTAACATATATCAAAGTTTAGAAAAATTCACTTATGTAAGAGACTTTATCAAAATGTTCAAGAACTTGATCTTCTATGGGACAAAAGAGAACTTCAATAAATCTCATCTTGAATGAGCTTCATGAAGTGCATTTGTATCTCGATGTTTTCACGATGATGTTAACCTGGGTCTGGCAAGCTTGATGGCACCGCACCAAAGGCTGGTCGGACATTGTTGCCTGGAATCCAAACTCGAAAGGATATGTCGGGCTTACAAGGCTTCATGACTGCATTTCATCATTGACCCGTACTCTACTTCTAACGAAGAAAGTGAAATAGCTTGTTGTTTCCTACAATCCCAAGTGACAAAAGTCCCCAACCAAGGTTGAAAACATAACCTACAGACTTCATCATCGTATTGTCGACCTAACTGAATCAATCAAGCAAACCAACCACAAAGGAGTCCCCTCTAATCGTAATGTATCCCCGAATCTGAACTGCACTAATACATAGCCGGCATTCTTTGCATTCACTTTCAAATGGCTTTCATGGGTGTTTTCTACATAAATTTGTTACACTCAACAACAGCGAAAGTTCGTGACGAAAAGGAGTCATAGGCTCCACTAACCTAAGGTATATGGTGGCATCAACTTTGGGATAAGTATAGGTGGTAGAAAGCTTGATTCCAAACTGGAAGGGAGAAGCGGTTGGTTTCATTACAATAGTTCATGTGAAAGCGAATAAGAAGGTCACAAGCATACTTAGATCGGAAAGAAAATTCCTTCATTGGTTTGGTGGTAAAACTTGGAGGCCAAGGAAAGTAGTGCAAAACCTAAGTCCGCTATTTCAAATTTCTCTTAAGGTTGGTTTTCACATGGTTTAAAAGTTTTGAGTCAATGCCAAGAAGGATAAGGTCATCAACATAAAGGAAAAGGATTGTACTGGATTTTTACTTCTCTTGGTATAAACATTAGGATCTGAATGGCATCTACGAACTGATGTCAATAAGAAAGTTGTCCATTTTGGCATACCAAGCTCAAGGAGCTTCTTTTAGACCCTTCATAAAGAGATTTCTTGAGGCGACAAACAATGTTAGAGTCATTTTGGACATAACCGTGAGGTTGTTCCATGTAGATTTATTCTTTCAAATCAACACGCTAGCATGGATTTAACATCCTGACCGATGTACCTCCCATTTATGTGATGCAGTAAGGGCAAGAACAAGGTGTATGTAATTCATTTTGGCTATGCAGGAAAAGGTTTCATTATAGTCAATCCCTTCAACTTAGGAAAATCCTTTGGCAATTAACCGAGCCTTGTGTCTTTCATACTTCCATCTGATGTACACTTAGTTCTGTATACCCATTTACATTATGACAAGTTTTCTTCCTTTGAAGAGGCAGAAGATCCCAAGTATCGCTTTTCCATTAAAGAACCATACTTCCATTCATTGTTGTATCATCCCAACTGATGACCTTAAGCTTCTGTAAATGTCTCTGGTTCATGAGTTTATCAAACTTGAGCCAAAAGAGAAGAGGCGCTCTAGAAATCCATGAACGGTTTGACGCTGACCGGTTGATCACCATTAAGATCACCATTAAGTTGCGTTGAATGAACCCATTCTAGGAAGCAAAGTGGAACTGGTGCGAAGTTCAAGTTCAATGGAATTATCCGGAGGAAGGTGAGTAGGTAGAAGTGGATTTTCATCCTCATCATCATCTCAAGAAGAAACTAATAGAACACAAGAAGGCACAAACGCCGAATATGGCTCACGTGCCTAAGCAGGCACAACCACGAATTAGGCTTGTGGGCCAAAGAAGGCACAAACATCTAATTAGGCTCACATGCCAAGATATTCTCATCAAATTAAACATCTCCTTTTATAATAATTTCATTACAATGTGTTTGAAGAAGTCTATAACCTTTGACATCTTCAATAACCAACAAATACACTTCTCACTTTTAGGATTTAATGATTTCCTTTTCTCATCGTGAATGTGAGCCCATGCTATACCGCCAAATACACAAAACTGACTTACACCGTTTAATTCTTAGGTCCAAGCTTCCTCGTAAGCATTTTTTAATAGCCTTTAGAAAAGTACTACTAGCTATGTAATTTTCAATCGCTGATGGCTTCTGCGACAATACTCTTAGACTTTAATCCTTTAGATTGATCATACGCTAGTCGTATTTATTTTAATGTATGTTCTCTCACCATTCATCGGTTGTGAAGTGCTGGAACGTTGTGTTGCATTTGATTCAATCAGAAGTGCTAGAATCCTTGTAAAATTATCGTTCATTATTCACCTCCATTGTTTGTTCTTAACCTTGAATTTACTGTCCATATTTCTTTCTACAAGAGCCTCAGGGCCAAAAACTTGTCAACAATTCTCTTAAGTTTTCAGTTGAAGTAAACCCAAGTGCATCTCGAAAAGTCATCAATGAAAGTTAAGAACACTTGCACCCATAAAAGAAGGGGAGGTACAGCACCGGCCAGGTCCACCTGGAAACGCTCTGACCCGAGGTGACCTAAGGAGGCAGCCGCCAAACTCCACCCGATGATGTTTTTGAGAACACAAACCACACAAACACCATCTCCATGAAACAAGAGGAAGACCAAATTTACCATCTATTGATTACATAGTTGTTTTCAATGAGTGATAGTTTGGATGTAATCAAAACCGCCTGCCAAGTTTCTGTTCTTAAGTCATGCAGGAGCAACAAAAACGGCCAGAAAAAAGATGTATTAACCGTGTTGTCAAACTTGTACAACCTAGTAATATCATTCCACCTCAGCTTGCAAGAACATGCTGGCTATATTTTTTGATTCCGACGGCAACTTCGTGAGGTGAAAAACTCTATGGTTTTACCTTCACCTCAAATGAGTGATTTCTATATAATCGGAGTAGTCACAAGAAAGATCTTAAACACATAATACATCATTGAAATGACCATTTTTCTACTTGAAATTGTTCCGCATCCTTTCAACACCAAGTAGCCTACCACCAACAAATATTTTCCGCAGGTGACATTCTACTTAGAGTAGTAGGCCATGTCTCTATCCTTAGCTAAGGGCGATAAAGATGCTCCGTAATCACGTCACCCTATCGGTGAAGTAGAAGGTGTATTGAAGAAGCGTTCCGAAGCAAAGTGTCTATAGAAGAAGAAGAAAGTAGAATCAATAATGATGCCGCTTCTTCATCATCGCTTCTAAGTCGCCACCCTCTTAAAACATTTGTAATCACGACCATCTTTACCGTAAATTTGTAATGTTCAGTTGTGGGCCTTCTTATTTTATTTTATCCCTTGTCTCCATTCGAGGTGCCAACGTAGTGGGTTTAGGGACCCTTTGCGCTTCTTTTTGTCGCGCGTATGCCGTTTCCGCGCCCCGTCATCTTCCGTTCGCGCTCGCCGGAAAATTCCCAAATGCCTACCGCCGCCGTTCTCCTCAACAAAAGACCGTGTTATGTCTTTTCAAGTATTCTCGTATCTCTCACGCTAAAAGGTAGATACAAACAAATAATATGCACTACCTAGCTTAGAAATAATAAGATAGATGCAATGCTCTTCCATTTTATCTTACATTCTTCCATAAAATTTCAGTGTTTTAAAGTAAACCTGATAGATAGTCTCCATGCAAGAAAAATCACTTGACCTGGGTCGGGCATTCTGACTTTTCTAACTCCAGTTCTAATAATACTTGAGTCACCAAGCATAGATTCAATCTTTTCCCAAGTTTATTTGGGTTTATCAATTTGTTGAAAGTGGAACCTTAAATCAAAAGAGATGAACATTCTAATTAGTCCACATGCTTCATCACTCCTATTAGCCCATTTGGGCTTTATCATCATCGTTGGTTTCTTTTTCCCCTTTCCTGTAACCGTACAAGCCTTTACTTTAATAATAAATCTTCCATACGATATCTACCGAAGCAAAGGAAGCTGCTAGAAACATTACTTGTAGAAGCATATTAAATATGCATAATGGATTTAAAACCTAAACCGGTGGATCAAGATGGAAAGAGTCGAAAATTCTATGCTTTTAAAACCTTAATCAAAAATAGACTTCATATGTGGAGAGCTATGCCTTAAAAATCATAAACGTAACCAAATAACCACATGATAGTGTAGTTGATTTATGAAGTGACCCACTTTATAAAGAGAAGTGGGGATCACTTTATTGTCGAGGTTACTTTATAACGTAAGTTGTAATGCAAAACAACCTTAAAAATAAAATATTAAAGCTACTTATAGTGATTCACTTATACTTAGAAGTGAAATACACCTTTGCTAATTTAGTACGAACTTTTTCAAAGTAACAAAGAGATCAAACTCAAAGACCTCTTTACTTAATAAAGAAAATTTCCAACCAAATGATCTAAAACATACTGCAAATGTTAAGAACAGGATTGGGTTGTTGTTGTTAAGTGCTGAAGACGGCCTTGAGAGCATGTTAAGTAAATCTTTTCATTAATAAGAAAAACAAATTGCTTCTCGATGAAACAAGGCTGACTCGGTTAGTTTACCCACCTTTTCCTATCTATTTATGATTTTCTAAGATCACAAAGAGTGCATGGAAAAGAGCATAAAAAGACCAGAAAGAGTAGAAACCTAAAAATAAAAAATAAAAATTTAAAAAATGTGTATTCAAGCTTTATACCTCCGACCGAATTTAATGGTCGTGATATTGGTAAACAAAAACCTTTTCGAGCAGCAGCGTTCTCGAATGAAATGAGTGCTCCAACACAATGGAACAGTCCCTGCATTCGTGAAACTACATAAATGATGAAAATGGATTGTTACAACTCGGTTTCAATAATCTCGATCTACAACAAGGGTGGGTCTTCAAACAAGATTTCATACCATGTTCGACAACATAGGTATTCCAACGTAGGAAAAAAACCTTCAAGCAGAACCACTCACATAATCCAGATCAAATATCAACACAATCGATGTTTTCAAGTGGTAAACCCTATGAGAGTCATCATCCACGGCCCCAACCAACGCCACCACTTGGAGCAGCTTATTAATGCAAAAGAAAGCATCATGTAGATTTTACAAGAGAGTTTCTCACAATCGACATCGGAAAATGACCATCCATGTTCTCAAATAGAGATCATGGACCAACTGAAAGGCCACGCATCAATGCCATATCGCAGAGAGTATGAACCATCTGATCACTCTCATGTCGGGAACATATCGCAACCATCGATTTCTAACTACAAATGCATTCAATGCATACCAAAGAAACACACTAAGGAAACACACTTTTACCTAATCCACATTTAATTCGCGATCTAACTAACCCCCAAGTGTTTAAATATCCTAACATCTATCATTTGGTGGCTCATCTATAATAAATAGGATGTTCATACATCATCTCCAATCCATTCCCACGTACAGGTACTGTTTAATATCAAGGACATGGTTTTTCTCTCCAGTGAAGAAATCACATATCTCTCTACTGATCGGAGTACATAGCCACTCCTATTGGCCCCTCTTAGGAAGCAATTGCCCCCATATGAACATACATGCATCAATCATACACCTAGGAGGGAAGCGAGTATTGTCGGTCAATGAGATGAAACCTCTCAAAATATTGTTAACATCTTCCCATTACCAAATGGGAAGAATAACCTCCCATAAAACATAGAGTGACAACAATTTAATGTGAAACAAAACTAGAGAGAAAAACTCTACGACCACCTAATCACCGAGGCATCTGAACTAAACTATATACATAGTACATCAATGAGAAATTAATGCACTATCAATCAGAAGCAAAGTGTGTTAGCGTAGTGACAATAAAAAATATGAACTTAACCTCCTCTGTACCAAATGAATCTATCAACAACTAACCACCTATTAGGGTCCTAACCCACAATATATAGGTGTGTGAACAATATATTCGGGATGTAATAAAGCGTCATTACTGGCCTGTACGTAAAATAGAATAAGTCGATGTAAGAGAATACCTAATAGAAGCTTCCACTCTAGAAAGATCTTCCTAGATGATTCCTTTTGAGGGATATATTTAGTATAAATAGGAGTCGAGGGTACAGAACCCTCTAGTTTGACATATTAAAATAGAGCTCTTCTCAACCATTATGCTTCCGAAGAGGCCCATGAACATTGCTTCAAAATCAAAGTGCGATTTTTGTTGTTATTCTTATATCATTTCGCTATTGTATGAATACCTGGGTTATATTGTTAATATTCCGCTTTCAGCATTTTATTTATGTTCTACAAGATACTTTTATATCCGGTATATTACAAGTGGTATCAAAGCGCCTTCCTCCGCGTAAAGTAATAATTTTTTTCTCGGTAGAGATGTATTAATGCATGCCTTTGCCACAAAGACTTGTTATGCATAAACCC
Organism: Picea sitchensis; assembly: GCA_010110895.2. Classification (NCBI taxonomy): domain Eukaryota; kingdom Viridiplantae; phylum Streptophyta; class Pinopsida; order Pinales; family Pinaceae; genus Picea; species Picea sitchensis. The sequence continues at coordinate 47,081 of SNQJ01S0035486.1, read as the reverse complement.
GTTGAGGGATTCATATGTGAAATACAAGTGGTAATTTGCTTCATTACTTGTTACAACAAGCAACGCACAAGTTGGTACCCCTTTAGAGTGGTAAAAGCACATCATACAACACCTGCAATGGATCAACCTAGATTACCAATCCCTCTTTAGATAAACCGACGGTCGGGATCATATAGTGTCACCGAGAACAACAACACTGGAAGATAATTCTCTATACCCTCGGTAGTTGGTAGTATGGCTAAGGGTATGTCTATCATCCTCCTCCTTAGTTATTTCCTGAGATATTGGGCCGAAGTACTATCGTTAACCTCGCATATTATAGAGTTATAGCACAGGGAAAACTCTTGACTGTAGAACCCTTGAATGCCTAGCCCTTGGGGGACATAAACATAAAACAAATTAAAACAGACAAGATCTATTTTCGCACAACTGTGTTCAAGCCGCTGCAAATACACATTTCTTTCTAGTTAAGCATTTATGGATTTCATCACTACAACATTATCCAAACGAAACCATAACCCCAAAGAAAAAAAAAAAAAAATCGGTAAAATTTTTTCACCATTATTTGAGACTCACCCCATTGATTCATCTCTTCACCCTTATCACATTCATCCATTACTTTCGCAAAAATTTTGACCTCAGCCTACTCTCTTTTAGTTTCCCTCGATCCTCATGGGCTGGGCTCCATAAATACCCATAGTTAAGACTTGAAGTTCTCGCCAACATCTTGCACTCTGGTCTCATCGGTGACCCAAATAAGAAGTGAAACACCTACAAATGTTGCCTAATCAATATAATGTTGCATTCCTCAATCGAGGAAATCAAGCAAGACCTCACCACCCAGTTTGAATCTATCTTTTCAAAGACTCTGTACCAAAATGCATATCGCTACAAATAACCCTTCCTCTTCATCACCCCCACACACTGAAGGTGAACATTCATCTCACTCCCATAACTTTCAACACCATCACTTTCACGTGACTCCACGCCATGCATGGATGTGACCTCAAATTTGGCTCAGACCCCATGGGTTGGGTAACCCAAATGTAGACATTCTCTTTGATAACGATACGTATTGGCCAAACTCCAGTATGGTGTTCTCCATCTAGATCAAGAACGTTGGCAATGGTGGCAATGGAGAAAAACTTCTCGTCAAGGGTATATTGCTTGGACACACTTTGTGGAAAATCTTTATGAACGCTTTGACACTGACACCAACCATTTGGGCTGTTTGAAAAAGTTGAAACAATCAGGAATAGTGGAAGACTTTATAGCTGCCTTTGAACGCATGGATTTTTGGACAGAGGGCATGTCTGATGCCTTTTTCCGAGAATTTTTTATCAATGGCCTCAAGGATGAGATTCGGACCCATGTCCTCATGGCTCAGACTCAAAGTTGGGTGGAGGCTACTAAAAGAGCTAAAGAAGCACAACAGGTTGTATCTTCTCAAAATCGGAAACCCTCCTTTATCCCTTGCCCTAAACCAATAAATCCCACTACTCCCTCTGCTCCACTAAAGATCCAAAAATTGACCAGGGCTGAAATGGTTGAACGCCAACTCAAAGGCCTTTGTTATAATTGTGATGACAAATATTTTTCGGGCCACAAGTGTAAGGAACAAAATTTTTTATGGCCATCTCCGAGGATATTTCGGTAGAGGATATCGGAACTCCCCTTGTGTCTGAGTCACCTGAAACCCCCGACATAACCCCTCCCTCAGACCCTGTTGAAGTAGAACCGGCCATTTCCCTCAATGACATCACTGGCTTTTCCACTCCCCAAACCCTCAAGCTAATTGGTTACATAAAGCATCGGAAGGTCATCATTCTAGTTGATAGTGGAAGCACCCATAATTTTATTCATCGCCGCATTTCCCAAGAAACTCATTGCTACATCCATGTCATCAATAATTTCCAAATCATGATTGCCAATGGTGGCTCCATGAAATGTGGAGGGCTTTGTGAAAATGTGTGTCTCCAAATTGGTGACTACCACCTAAAATCTCATATGTTTTCTATCGACATGGGCAGTTGTGACATTGTGCTAGGTGCAGACTAGCTAAGGAATTTGGGTCTCATTCTCATGGATTTTAAGGAATTAACCATGAAATTTGACTAGGAGGGTCACCAATATAAGTTCCAAGGCATCATCGTCGGTTCGCCTGAGATCATTAGTTCCCATCACATGGAAAAACTACTCAAAAAGGGTCATTCTGGTGTTATTGCTCAACTCCATGCCATACAAGCAACAGAAACACCCTTGGTGCCGCAAGACCTCCAAGCCATCCTTTCTAAACATCAAGTGGTATTTTCCACTCCCCAAGGACTCCCTCCTTGTGTTCATGATCATTCCATTCCCCTTGTACCTGGTAGCCTTCCTCCCAATATTTTTCCATATCGTCACCCTTTTTCACAAAAAAATGAAATTGAGAAATGGTCCAGGAACTCCTTAATGCAAGCGTTATCCACCCTAGTATGAGCCCCTGCTCTTCTCCTGTGGTCATGGTCCTGAAGAAAGAAGGTTCTTAGCGAATGTGTCATGACTTTCGTGCCCTAAAAAAACTTACCATTAAAGAAAAATTTCCCATTCATGTCATTAATGATCTCCTGGATGAACTAAGTGTCGCCCAATTATTTACTAAACTTGATCTTCGTTCGGGTTACCACCAGATACGTATGAACGAGGAAGACATTCATAAGACTGCCTTTAGAACTCATTAGGGCCACTATGAGTTTTTGGTCATGCCCTTTGGCTTGTGTAATGCCCCCTCCACCTTCCAAAGCCTCATGAATCATGTCTTCTGTCCTTTTCTCCGTCATTTCGTCTTATTTTTCTTTGATGATATCCTCATCTATTGCAATACCTGGACAAAACATCTTGCTCATGTGGATCGAGTTCTCCATCTACTCTCTCGGCACCAAATTTTCCTGAAACAGTCTAAATGTTCTTTTGGCGCCTCAGAAGTAGAGTACTTGGGTCATCTGGTTGGAAAAGACAGCGTCAGGGTGGATCCTAAAAAGATTGAAACTATGCAAGACTGGCCTCACCCAAAGACTCTCAAAAGCTTGCGTGGATTTTTTGGCTTAACAGGCTATTATTGCAAGTTTGTTAAGAATTATGGAAAGATTGCAGCACCTCTCACTGCTATCCTAAAAAAGAATTCTTTCACTTAGACTCCAGCTGCTGCTCAAGCATTTCAAACCTTGAAGATGGCCATGTGCACCACTCTAGTCTTGGCCCTTCTCGATTTCACAAAGACCTTTGTCTTGGAATGTAATGCTTCAGGGAAAGG
>SNQJ01S0035486.1:28503-42847 GCA_010110895.2 Picea sitchensis | reverse complement strand
ACCACCAGATACGTATGAACGAGGAAGACATTCATAAGACTGCCTTTAGAACTCATTAGGGCCACTATGAGTTTTTGGTCATGCCCTTTGGCTTGTGTAATGCCCCCTCCACCTTCCAAAGCCTCATGAATCATGTCTTCTGTTCTTTTCTCCGTCATTTCGTCTTATTTTTCTTTGATGATATCCTCATCTATTGCAATACCTGGACAAAACATCTTGCTCATGTGGATCGAGTTCTCCATCTACTCTCTCGGCACCAAATTTTCCTGAAACAGTCTAAATGTGCTTTTGGCGCCTCAGAAGTAGAGTACTTGGGTCATCTGGTTGGCAAAGACAGCGTCAGGGTGGATCCTAAAAAGATTGAAACTATGCAAGACTGGCCTCACCCAAAGACTCTCAAAAGCTTGCGTGGATTTTTTGGCTTAACAGGCTATTATTGCAAGTTTGTTAAGAATTATGGAAAGATTGCAGCACCTCTCACTGCTATCCTAAAAAAGAATTCTTTCACTTAGACTCCAGCTGCTGCTCAAGCTTTTCAAACCTTGAAGATGGCCATGTGCACCACTCTAGTCTTGGCCCTTCCCGATTTCACAAAGACCTTTGTCTTGGAATGTAATGCTTCAGGGAAAGGAATTGGTGGTGTCCTTATGCAAGAGGGTCGGCCTTTGGCCTTTACCAACAAGCAACTATCTGAAAGAAATCTGGGAAAATCTATATATGAAAGGAAATGTTTTCTATTCTACATGTCGTTGATTTGTGGCACCCTTATCTATTGGGGAAACGCTTCCAAATTAAGACAGACCATCAAAGCCTCAAGTATTTTTTGGAAAAATGCATTTCCTCCCCGGAGCAACAAAAATGGGTAACTAAGATATTTGGCTATGATTATGAGATCATTTACAAGAAAGGCAAAGAAAATGCGGTTGCGGATGCACTTTCCCACAAATATGAAGATGAAGGATCCCTTTTTTCTCTTTCCTTCATTGTACCAGATTGGCTCCAAGACATTCGCCAAGAATGGCTACAAGATCCCAAAAGTTCACAGCTAATCCAACAATTGCAGTCCAGTGATCCAACTCCCCCAGGGTACTCTTGTTTCCATGATGAGCTTCGATACAAAGGCAATTTGTATTTAAGTAAACAATCCAAGCTTAAATCCATGGTACTTTCTGAGCTTTATGCTACACCGACAGTGGGGCACTCAGGGTTCACCAAAACCTATGACAGGGTCAAACGTTCTTTTTTCTTGGATGGTATGAAACTGGGCATTCGTACTTTTGTCGTTGAATTTGATGTGTGTCAATGAAACAAGGGAGAAACAGTCAAATCTTCGGGCACACTACAACTGCTCTCGATTCCACCTGCTATTTGGAAGGACATCTCTATGGATTTTATTACAGGCTTACCCAAATCAGGAAATAAATCAGTCATCATGGTGGTTGTTGATCACCTTTCCAAGTATGCTCATTTCTACGCTCTTCAACACCCATTTACAGCATCCACGGTGGCTCAAATTTTCATGGATCAGGTCTTCAATCTTCATGTCATGCCACACTCTATTTTTTCTGATTGCGACCCAACTTTCACAAGCAATTTTTGGCAAGAACTATTCAAGCTACAAGGCATCCAATTGCATCTCAGTACAGCCTATCATCCCTAGAATGATGGTCAAATAGAAGTTGTAAACAAGTGTTTGGAAACATATTTGAGGTGTTTTGCCTCAGAAAATCAAAATCAGTGGGCTCAATGGTTACCCCTAGTTGAATGGTGGTACAACACTTCATACCATACAACTACACGCATGACTCCTTTTGAAGTGATATATGGACAGAAGCCACCTTCAGTTCTCTCATACTTACCTGGTGTCTCGAAGGTCCAGGCGGTCGACCAAACACTTACAGTTCGAGAGGCTATTCTCCGTACCCTCAAAGAGAATTTGGTCATGGCACAGAATCGCATGAAGCAACAAGCAAATCAAGGTCACTTTGAATGTCAATTTGAAGAAGGGGATCAGGTGTTTCTTCGCTTGCAGCATTACAAGCAGAATTCCCTCAAGGCCGAGCATTGTCAGAAGCTAGCACCCAAATTTAATGGTCCTTCTATAGTTCTCAAGCGAGTGGGGCAGGTGTCCTATCAGTTATCTTTTCCCAGTCATTCGAAGCTACATCCTGTTTTTCATGTTTCCTACTTAAAGAAGGTGATCGGAACTAAGTGTCAAATTCAAACCAGCCTTCCCGAGTTAGTTGAAGAAGGATCCATTTGTCTACAGCCACAAGTATTTTTGGACCAGCGTGAGCATCGCCTGCACCAGAGAACCATCAAGGAAGTGTTAATCCAGTGGAAATATGCAACTCCAGTAGATGCCACTTGGGAACCAGCTACCATTCTGTAGCAATTTCCACATCTCAAGCCTTGAGGACAAGGTTGTTTTTAAGGGGGAGGACATGTTAGGGTCCTAACGTGCACATAGGTAGAACAATATATTCGGATGTAATAAAGGTCAATATTAACAAGGCCTTGCAATAAAATAGAATAAGTCGGATGTAAGAAGACCTAATAGAAGATTTTTCTTCTAGAAGGATCTTCCTCTAGATGCTTCTTTTGATAGACATATTTAGTATAAATAGGAGTCAAGGGTATGAGAACCCTAGCTTGGATATTATTGTAATAGAGCTTTTCTCAACTGGAGGTTTCCCCCTCGTAGAGGCCCATGAACATTGCTTTCAGAATCAAAGTGTTATTTCTGTTGTTATTCTTATATCATTTAAGTGCTATTGTGGTGAATGTTCTGGTTATATTGTTGTTATTCTGTCGTTTCTATCATTTTATTTCTGTTCTGCATACTTTTTATATCTGGTATATTACACCACCCACAACCTGGAATTCTATAGTAGAAACAATGTCCTCACTGGCATATCTTTGCACATATTCCAACTAACTCTCTCTTGCAATGAAAGAAGGTAGATCAAGGAACTGAGGCCAAACCTCCCCCCTCATAAACAACCTAGTGATAAAATAAATATCCTTCTTCGTGGGATGATACCATAGATCAGGACCAACCCAAAATTCCTACCAAGCATGATCCCAGTGATGGATCAACTGATGTAAAAATGAATAGTTCCCCCTAAGGGATGTATCCTCCTCATAAAAAATTAAGGAGGTAAACATTCCTCAAAAGGAAATGAGTATGTGGTGCAATAGGGCTAGGAATCCTTTCCCTCTCCCTCTCTCTAGCTTCCCACTCATTTACAAAGTTGTATGCATCGACATGTTGGTGTTGCTTCCGGTCCTGCACTCGTCATCGTCGTCTTTGATTCACATACAATTATTTTTAGGCACAAATATATAGATAAAACAAATTGAAATTATAAAACACACACATATATAACCATTTTGTATTTATTAAAAACTGAAATTAATTTTTGTATACAAAAAACATGTGGTAAAGTAACCGGTGTGCCTTGAATAAATAATACGCACCATGAATGGTGTGCATTATCAGAAAACAAGAACTATTCCCGATGTTCTATGTTATTTGGCGCATTGGTGCTATAATTTTCATTAAATGCACATATATGTTGATTTTTATATTTGTGATCCAATGTTGTGCATTGGTGCAGGTTATTCATTATAATGCATCGGTTTGCGATACCTTTTCTAAAATGACACACACCATTAAGGTGCACTGGGAATTTTGATGATCCATGTTCACAATTTTCATGGTGCTCCATGGTGTATGGCGCACTAGTGCTACATTAGTAATTAAATGCACCAGTATGATAATTTTTATATTTGCAGTGCAATGCACCGGTGCATGTTATTCCATATAACAACCATGTTTGTGGTGCCTCATCTAAAATGATATGCATCATTAAGGTGCAGTAAGTCCAGTGCTCCATGTTTCTTGGATATATGATGTGTATTTTTAGTGAAACATTGTATTTTATAATGCTCCAGTCATGGGGAGTTCAATTCATTGAGGGGCACCAGTGAGTTTAATTTTTTAGAATGCACCAGTGGGTTCTCTGCGAAGATGTTGCCTCTTCTAAAAGTCATAGGCTAAACGTTCTACGAAATGATGATTTTTCTAGGGGATATTTGCTTGAAATATGGAGAGAAATTATTAAATTCGTAGATTTTTCGTAGAAATTATTATGAAATATGAGTGCCCCATGAGTTTTTCATCGCGCTGAATCCATTTCTGCATTCAAAAATGGATTTTGAACAACAAAAAATAGTGATTCGTGTAAATTTGTATCGTTGGATTCCGACAAAAAATGCCATTTCGTAGAATAGCTAGACAACGCCCTTCTAAAATGGAGGCATCGCTAATGCACAACCCCATTCTGGTGCACGATGCTTAATGTTTATCGGTGCGTTGTGTAATCTTATACGCACCCAAGCAATGCTTCATGTAAATGCACAGGATGCACCATGTGTGGTGATTCATGTAAATTCACAGGATGCATTGTGTTCAGGGTGAGCCAAATGCATGAAGTGCATCACGCAGAATTTAAAAAAATAAATGAAAAAATGTCATATTTAAGGCCAATTTTAAATTTTAATCTGATGAAAATTAAAATAAGGAGGTAACAAACAATTTACCTAATCTTTTCTCTTCTAAGGAGGCATGGTTATTTTAATATTCCAAATATAAAATAGTATGCAGAACATAAATAATTAGCTTGAAATGGAAGATAAACAATGATATAAACAGAACAACGCCACAATAATACCAAAATAATACCAAAATAACACCAAAAAGAGCACTTCGATTAGTACTGAGAGAAATGTTCACTTGCCTCTTCAAGGGGGCAACCTCCAGCAGAGCAGATCTATATTACAATAATATCCAAGACAAAAATTCCCATACCCTCTACTCCTATTTATACTAAATATGTTTATCCAAAAGAATACTCTAGAGGAAGATCCTTCTAGAAGTGGAAGCTTCTATTAGGTCTTCTTACATTTGACTTATTCTTCCTTATTGCTAGGCCTTATTAATATAGACCTTTATTACATGAAAATAAATTACTCTACCTACGTGAGGTGTTAGGTCCCTAACATATCCTCCCCCTTAAAAACATTTGTGTCGTCAAGGCTTGAGATGAGGAAATTGTTGTAGAATGGTAGTTGGTTCCCAAGTGGCATCTGTTGGAGTTGTATCTTTCCACTAAACTAACACTTCCTTGATGATGCACTGATGCAAACGATGCTTACACTGGTCCAAAACTGCTTTTGGTTGTAGCCAAATGGATCCTTCTTCGTCCAACTCGGGAAGGTTGGTTTGAGTTTGGCACTTAGTTCCAATAACCTTCTTTAAGCAAGAAACATGAAAAATAGGATGGAGCTTAGAAGGACTGGGCAAAGCTAACTGATAGGCCACCTGTCCCACATTCTTGAGAATGGTATAAGGACCATAAAATTTGGGTGTCAGTTTCTGAAAATGGTCAGCCTGGAGGGAATTTTGCTTGTAAGGTTGTAGTCGAAGAAACACCTGATCTCCTTCTGCAAATTGACGTTCAGAGTGACCTTGATCTTCTTGTTGCTTCATGCGATTCTAGGCCATGAACAAATTATCTTTGAGGGTACGAAGAATATCCTCTCGAACTGTAAGCATTTGGTCAACCACTTGGACCTTCGAGACACTTGGCAAGTATGAGAGAACTGAAGGTGTATTTTGTCCATATACCACTTCAAAAGGAGTCATGTGTGTAGTTGTATGGTAAGAATTGTTGTACCACCATTCAGCGAGTGGAAACCATTGAGCCCACTGATTTTTCCTTTTTGATGTGAAACAACTCAAATATATTTCTGAACACTTGTTGACAACTTCAGTTTGACCATCAGTCTGGGGATGATAAGTTGTGTTGAGATGCAATTGGGTGCCTTATAGCTTGAACATTTCTTTCCAAAAATTGCTCGTGAAAGTTGGGGCATGATCATAAACAATAGAATGAGGCATGCCATGAAGCTTCAAGACTTGATCCATGAAAATTTGAGCCACAGTGTAGGCTGTAAATGGGTGTTGAAGAGTACACAAATGAGCATACTTGGAAATAAAATCAACTACCACCATGATGACTGATTTATTGCCTGATTTAGGTAAGCCAACAATAAAATCCATAGAGATATGCCTCCAAATAGCAGGTGGAATCGTAAGAGATTGTATTGTGCCAGGAGCTTTGACTGTTTCTCCCTTGTTGCATTGACAAACATCACATTCAACCACAAAATTTTGAACGTCATGTTTCATACCATCCCAAAAAAAAGAACGTTTGACCCGGTCATAGGTTTTGGTAAACCCTAAGTTCCCAGTGGCGGGTGTAGCATGAAGCTCAAAAAGTACCATGGATTTAAGTTTTGATTGTTTACTTAAATACAAATGGCCTTTGTATCGAAGCTCATCATTGAGCCAAGAGTACCCTGGGGAAACTAGAGAATTGGCCTGCAATTGTTGTATCAGATGCAAAATTTTGGGACCATGTAGCCATTCCTAGAGAACAACTTGGAGCCAATCTGATACAATGAAGGAGAGAGAAAAAAAGGACCCTTCATCTTCATATTTTCTGGAAAGTGCATCAACAACCACATTGTTTTTTCCTTTCTTGTAAATGATCTCATAATCATATACAAAGAGCTTAGTCACCCATTTTTGTTGCTCTGGGGAGGAAAAGAGTTGTTCCAGAAAATACTTGAGGCTTTGATGATCTATCTTAATTTGGAAGCGTTTCTCCAATAGATAAGGGCACCAAAGATCCACGACATGCAAAATAGACAACATTTCCTTTACATAGATTGATTTTCTTAAATGTTTCTCTGTCAGTTGTTTGTTGGTAAATGAAAAATACTAACTCTCTTGCATAAGGACTGATCCAATTCCTTTCCTGGAAGCATCACATTCCAAGAAAAAGATCTTTGTGAAATCAGGAAGGGCCAGGACTAGAGTGTTTCACATGGCCATATTCAAGGTTTGAAAATCCTGAGCAGCTGCTGGAGTCCAAGTGAAAGAATTATTTTTAAGGAGAGAAGTGAGAGGTGTTGCAATATTTACATAATTCTTAACAAACTTGCGATAATAACCTGTTAAACCCAGAAATCCACACAAACTTTTGAGAGACTTTGGGTGAGTCCAATCTTGCATAGCTTCAATATTTTTAGGATCCGCCCTGATATCAGCCTTGCCAACAAGATGACCCAGGTACTCAACTTCTGAAGTGTCAAAAGAACATTTAGATTGTTTGAGGAAAAGTTGGTGCTGACAGAGTAGATGGAGAAATCGATCCACATGAGCAAGATGGGTTGTTCAGGTTTTACTATAGATGAGGATATCATCAAAGAAAACTAAGACAAAATGACGGATAAAAGGACAGAAGACATGATTCATGAGGCTTTAGAAAGTTGAGGGAGCATTACAAAATACAAAGGGCATGACCAAAAACTCATAGTGGCCCTCATGAGTTCTAAATGCAGTCTTAGGAATGTCTACTTCGTTCATACGTATTTGGTGGTAGCCAGAACGAATACCAAGTTTAGTAAAGAAATGGGCGCCACTCAATTCATCTGAGAGGTCATCAATGACAGGAATGAGAAATTTGTCTTTAATGGTGAGTTTTTTGAGGGTGCGGAAGTCAATTTACATGCGCCAAGAACCTTATTTCTTAAGGACCACGACCACAGGAGAAGAGTAGGGATCGTACTAGGGCGGATAGCACCTGTGTGGAGCAATTCTTGAACAACTTTCTCAATTTCATTTTTTTGGGAAAAGGGATGACGATAGGGACGAATATTGGGAGGAAGGCTTTTGAGGACAAGGGGAATGGAATGATCATGAAAACCACGGGAAGGAGAGAGTCCCTCGAGAGTGGAAACAACCACTTGATGTTTAGAGAGGATGGATTGGAGGTCCTACAGCACAGAGGGTTTCTCAGTGGCTTGAATGGCATGGAGTTGTGCAATAATTCCAAAATGACCTTTTTGTATATTCTTTTCCATGCGATGGGAATAGATGATCTCTCGGGAACTGGCAGTGATTCCTTGGAACTTATATTGTTGTCCCTCCTGGTCGAATTGCATGGTTAATTCCTTAAACTCCATGAGAATGGGACCCAAAGTCCTTAGCCATTGTGCACCCAACACAATGTCACAACCACCCATGTCGATAGAAAACATATGATATTTCATGTGGTACTGACCCTTTTAATGAAGAAGAACCAAGTTTCATTCTATTTTGGATTTAAGTTAATATTTTCATCAAGAGAAGTCTAGTTGCATTAACCGAGTGTAAAATTTCTATTTTACAATCACAAGGTTGTGCATAGAAATTTTAATATGAAACAATAATTTTTAAACAAAAATTGTCATGAATTAGTCGCTACGAAGAGACAAAAAGGGCAGGTTTATGAAAACTCTCTCAAGTTGGGACATGCTTTGGCTCAATCTGCATTCTATTATATTTTGCACGAGCTTTGTATTGGATTCAATCTCACCACTTCCTAGAGTTCAAAGGATTTTTTAGGTAATGCCCACATCATTTCCTTTGACATAGAAAAAATATTACTTCAATTCATTTATTCAACAAAAGAGGACACATGTTTGGTTTATTCAATCAAAAATGCACCAGGTATTTGGTTTATTCAACAAAACGTTATATATTGAGTAAGATTCCAGAGAGACTCGAGACATTCAATAATCTATCAAGCCAAAACATGTATAGTTCTGTTTCACAATGGAGAGTGTTAGCAATGAGAGTCACCCTCAGATTGCAGGAGGATAATCCCAGTACCCGTCAGAGTTTTTGGTGGATGTTTGGTTTATATGAGTGGAGGTCAATGGAAAAAACTCAATATATGAATGATGTTCAACACAAAATTGGACAAGAAATGTAGAGGGAAGTGAGGGACAGAACTAACTTCAGTTAGTGAATTGAGTTTAAGTGTGAGCAGAGGGAAGACTTAGTGAGAAAGGTGGACAAGACTGTTATGGGCATCAGGCCTTCAAGCAGCTTGGAGAAGAAAAACTCAAACTCAAGATCACTCTTAAGCTCAAGTTTCAGACACTGAAATATGTCCAAACAACACAGTCACAACATCACAATGATCAAACCTACATCACCATGCAGCTACAACAACTCGACTAGATCCTCCATGCCCGAGTCATTCACTGTAAGAGGGAAAAAGATCACAATGAAGCTGATTAAAACTGGTCACAATACCGCTACAATCAAACCTATATTACAACAACATAACAACCCTCAATTGGATCCTCCATGCCCGAGTGTTTTAGCACAGTTTTTTACAAAGAGATGAAAAGAGGCTGACTTCTATTAATATGAAAGTCCCAAATCTTATACATAACCAGAGAACAGTTATGTCATCAAAACATTACAAAATAGGGAGCTCTTCTCAACCAGTTGACAACCATAACAAAATGTAAAAACTATTTATTTATACTCAGAACAGTCCCCGACTATTAGGAGTGTGATCTGATCACTACAATCAAAGCTTTGTGTTGGCGACTTATTCTGTCAGACTGAATGTGCATCCCTCTGTCAGAAGCGAGCTCATATCAGCATGGGTCTACAGGAAAATCTGCTCGCAGGGGTACCACAGGATGACGGTTCAGTCCCCACGGTTGAACCTTCCATGCCTTCCATTTATGGGGTGAGTCGGGGTTTCAACCACCAACCTACCTTCCATTAACTGTTTTTCCTTGGAGATTGAACACGACTTAATTATCAGGGGCGCGGCCACTTGCTTCTTTCGGATAGGATGCCATATAAACATGAAATTGCAGGGCCACTCAGAGGTGGTGTGGGTTCAGACTGCTTTTGGGCCTGCAATCCATCACATTTCTCCATGTAGTATTTTTCCCATACCATGGTTTCTATTGCGGGACCGCTCAAGAAAAATATCGCTCGAGCATGTTGCGTCCTCGCAATAGACTGTGGTTGTTGATCTAGTCACGATCTGAGATCCGGGAGCACCGGCTAGATTTGGCACCACCACCAAGCTTACTCACCCACCACTTTAGGATCTGTCAAAAGTGTGCTTTGGGGTGGGGCACTACTTTTGGGGCAGAACAATAACACCTCCCGGAGGATGATCTGATATGGAGGCTAGATGTCACCATGTTGATGTGTCGCGGACGGAGAGGTAACATGTGTCACTTGAAAATAGGTTGGAGGCGTGTCTGAGAATACTTGAAAAGAGTGCCACGTGTCAAAACCATAAGGGTGTCACCTGTCTGTGCTGATAGCCGACATCCATTTGGATCTCCATGGCTTGGGGGCTAGCTCATGTTTACATGTTGTGCTTTTACCCATAGCTATGGATCTGACAACACATGGATCTTTGAATTGGACAACTGAGATCCACTCCGGGTCTCCGAGATCCGGGAGAATCAAAACTCAAACCTGGGCTTCTAAGTGCTTTTACTCGAAGCCATGGATCTGATGACGCGTGTCTTCTTGAATGGACAGTCGAGATCCACTCCAGGTTTCCGAGATGTGAGAAAATCAAATCTCAAACTTATTTTTCCTTCTGTGTTTTCACCCGAAGCTATGGATCTGACGACATGTGGCTATTGTTGATCAATGGCTTAGATTCACTTCGGGCCTTCGGGCCTTCAGGCACTTCGGGCACTTCAGACCTTCGGGACCTTGAGGAGGCACTGCCGCTAAGATCAACAGCTCCCTGCTGATTTTAGATCAATGGTCCATGATTGCTTCGGGAGTTCAAGCTTCGGCTCTTCGAAAGTTTTATGCACTTCTCACTTTGAAACTCTTGAAGCTCATTTCTCCGAACACTTGGATTAGATGCCACCTGTCCCTCTCAATATCAACAGCTCATGCTCGCTCTGGGCCTCCAGTCTTTGGACCTTCTGCTCTGGCACTATATTTTGTGCGACTTTGAACTTTCGAATGACCATGAGCCGTTGATTCGAACTGCTCCTAGAATCCCCCCACTGAAAGATTAAAATTGTCTGTTGATTTTAAGCCCAAAATGGGTTTCTTTGTATGTCGCCCTTTGTGTCCATGGTTGCAGCCTGCACAATCAAGAATCTAGACGATTGGTTGTGGGAAAGGAAAACAGGGAGACCCGTGACTGGAAAAGGATATGAGTGTTCATCCTTTGGGGAAAACAGAGGGGTTTGGGGCCGAGACTCCTTTTAGGTAGGAAATTAAGGGAAACCAGGGTGCACAAATGAACAAGGGCACACAGAAGATGAATTTACACGCCGAAAGGGGACAAACTTAAGACTTGTCGATTCGAAAAGGATAGATACAGGGAAAAATTACAGACTTAGGTAGAAACAAGGAACCCACAAGACTCTGACAAGTTCATGTGATAAAATTTGGCTCCACGGGGGATGGCATGCTCCCTGTGAGCTGCCAAGAACACATAGTTTCAGTGCCTTAGCTGTTGGGCTATGGAGTCTCTTATTGAAAATGAAAAAATCAAAATCAAAACAAAAGGGAGTGGCATTTACAATGGGGAACACTGGTCACGGCCTAAACAAAAAATTTCTTGAGTAAATGCCCATTGACAGGGCCACCCAAAACCTCAGAATCCTCCAAGTTCTGCAATTCATAAGTGTTGTTCGGAAAAACCTCAGAAATCTTGAAAGGGACAATCCATAAGGCTTCAAATTTACCATGTTTTCCTTTTTCTTTCTTGGGTGCATCCCATTTGAGCACTAGATCCCCCAGCTGGAAATTCTCCTTGCTTGCGCTCTTGTCAAAAGCTCGTTTTATTTTCTGCTGATGGTCTTGTGCTTTGTTAAGCAACTGTTCCCTAGTGTTCTGCACTTCTACCAGCTACAGTATCCTCCTAACCATGTCATCAGGTTCTCCTTGGTAGTCCTGGAGGAACTTCGCCACAGGCAAAGTAAGTTGAGCGGGAAAGATTGCATCAATGCCAATACACTAGCTGGAAAGGAGAAATGACCAGTGATCGTTTTGTGGTAACTCTATCAGCCCACAATGCAAACTTCAGCTTCGAATCCCAGGCTTTCTTGTTCTCTTCTAACAGCTTCTTGATGATCTTTATGAGGATCTTGTTAGAAGACTCTGCTAATCCATTTCCCTGAGGGTAGTAGGGAGTAGAGTGGACTAGTGTGATCCCATACTGCTCACATAAATTACTTAATGGCTCAACTCTAAAAGAGGCAACATTGTTTGTAAGGATCCTGTTTGGAAAACCAAATCTGGACATGATGTCTTCAAGGAAACTTATGATTACTTTATGAGAGGAACTCCTTGTGGGGATGGATTCTATCCATTTGGTAAAATAATCAGTGTCAGTCAAGATCCACCTATGTTGGCCACTTGAGTCCGGGTGTATTTCTCCAATGAAGTCAAGACCCCACTGCTGAAAAGGTCCAGAAACCGCTACAGGATTCAAAGGCAATGATTTGAGTTGTTGCTTTCCAACAAACTTTTGGCATTTGGTACAGGCTCTAATCTTTGCACCAACATCAGTAAAAATACTGGGCCAAAAATACCCAACTCTGAGGATCGTATACGTTGTGGTCCTCCAAAAATGATGTCCCCCACATGAGCTATCATGAAAATCAATCATTTCCCTTTGGGATTCTTGTGGGTCTATACATCTCAACAGAACTCCCAGAGGGTCCTTCTCGTACAACACCTGATCAATGATACAATACTTGATTGCTTTTAGTTTCAAATCTCTCGCCTTTTTTTTGTCCAAACCATCAAGAGGCCTCAACTTCTACAGAAAGTATATGATATCTTTATACCAGGGGAATCCTGCTAAGTTGGGGATAACATGAGAGTCTTCACCCACAATCTCGTCTTGCTGATTTTCTAAGTATATATTCATGAAATTAACCCCCAATGCCTCGCAATTTGATTCAGCTAGTAACTTGGCTAAACCTTGATATTTCACCAACCTAGTGGGTTTGATTTCCAGGTCAAACTCCAGAATATTGGCAATCCACTTGCTTATTTTCCCATCTATATTGGGTTGGATCAGTATCTCCTTTACTGAAGCCGAGGGGACATATGAAATAATTTTCAAGTGCAAATTATAGATTCTGAAAGCCTTGAGGGATTTCCCCAAAGCATAAGCCTATTTTTCCATGATATCATATCTCATTTTTTCATCTCTCAGTGCTCTATTGAAAAAGGAAAAAGGTTGTTCCAGCCCATCTGAATTTCTCTGTAGCATAACAACAACTAATGTATCTGATGAAGCAAAGGAAAATATCAGAAATTCCTTGGAATAGTCTAGGATGATGAGAACAGGTGCTTCAGTCAACGCCCTCTTGATTTGGTTGAAAGAATTTCTGGACTCAACAGTCCATTTCACTTCATTCCCCTTTCTGAGCATGGTTGTAATTTATTTAACCAATTCAACAAAATTAGAAATGAATCTCGTCAGAAAATTGATTTTTCCCAAGAAAGATTGAACCTCTTTCCTAGATCTAGGAAGAGACAAGGACTGGATGGCCTCCACTCTGCTCGGATCAATCTTCACCCCTACAGCTGACACACTATGCCCTAATAATTTTTCCTCTTGCATGGAAAATAAAGATTTCTTAGGATTGAGCAAAAGGCCAAACCTTCGACACTTCAAGAAGACTTTCTTTAGGTGGTGACAGTGTTCTTCATCAGACCTGGAGAATACTTTAATGTCATCCAGATAGATGACCACAAATTTGTCCTTTTCTCCAATGAAACTGATGTCCATGGCTCGTTGGAAGGTCGCTCCTACATTCATCAATCCAAAGGGAATTTTAGCATACATGAACGTGCCCCAAGGAGTCATGAAAGTTGTCTTCTCTCTATCTTTAGGAAAGATAGAGATCTGGTTCTACCCTGAGAAACCATCGACCATAGAAATCATGGCTGAACCAGTGACTCTCTGCAAAATGTGCTCCATTTTCGGCAAGGGGTAGTTATCCTTTTTGGAGCTCCTGTTTAAATTTATGAAATCAACAAACAACCTGATTTCCCCATTCTTCTTCCTGACAGGCACCAAATTAACCACCCACTTCGAAAATCTCAAAGGGATGATGATTTGTGCATCCAGCAGCTTCTTGACTTCTGTTTCCATAATCAGCAGCAGCATGGAATTTATTTGTCTGAGCTTCTGCTTGAAAGGTTTGACATCTTCTTTCAAAGGGATTTTGTGTTCAATGACACTGGTGTCATATGTTCTCAAATCCTCATATGTCCAAGAAAAAACATCAGCGAACTCCTTCAAGAGTCTGACATATTCATCCCTTTGTTCTTTTGACAAGCTGTTGGATAATTTGACCCATTTGGGATCCTCCTCAGTCCCTAGATTGCATTTAGTCACCTCAGCCTCTTCAGTTG
>SNQJ01S0035486.1:0-28493 GCA_010110895.2 Picea sitchensis | reverse complement strand
TTTTTTCTGGTTTTAGGTTATTGATATCCGGTCATTGATGATAGGAAGGCGGGTTTCCATGGCATCTTGCTATAATAGGGGCCTTTTTTCATTGATCAAGTTTCCTGGGCCTTATTATCCCTATTGGGGACGCATATTTCTTCCACACTTTGCGAATGGTGGGTTGTGGAGAACACTTTGGTTTGTCCACATCTGGTATAAAAGTCAATTCAAGACCGCAGAAGAAGAAACCAACCTTGGGACAAATTTTGAATAAGAAAAATAGGTTAAGCACAGGGAAAGGGCCTTGGGGCTTTGTCTCTCTTGCTTAAGTAATTATTTCGTATTATTTGTATTAATTCTGTATTTCGTATTCTTTTGTTCAAGGGTAGAATTGATATAAAATTCAGTTGTAGGTAGGCCCTTAAGGCTCTAGTGCTTCAAACTGAAGCTCTGATACCATGTGTAAGGCCTCTTCCAACAGAGCCTTATAAATCATAAATTAAAATAGAGACATGCTAACTTAACCTTAAACTGTTCCTTATACATCAAAATAATCCACTACATAATCAACATATTAATATTTATGAGCAGATTATAATCAATTCCATAACACAACAGAATAATGAAAATGCATACCTCTAACTGATGCTATTGTTGTCCCCAACTCTGCTTGATGCACTTCCCAAAACCGTCTAACCGCCCAGCCAGCTAGGAACAGAGCCTCTCCGACTCCCTAGCTCCATGATTTCGTAAGGATTCCTGGCCCCCGAGCCCAAAACTCCCAGCAACAGGTGCCCCCTTCTAACAGTCCTTCCATAAGCTTCTCCCCCCAAAATAAATCCCCAATACAGTCTCCTAATCTGAAAAATAATTCTCCCTGTCCAACAAAAAAAAAAGAGTGTCCTTCTCTCGAGTGTTTTCCCCCTCATAATCCCCTCTCCCATTCACCGCCTCCTCCTTTCATTAAGATTCACCCACCTTATCCCTCCATTCAATGTCAACCAACTTATCCCCTTCTCCTTAATGGTTCTATCCTTCGATATGTTAAGTTTTCTTTTAATAAATTAAGATTTATTAAACTTAAATTTATTACCCAAATATTTAATGAGTTAATTAATTAATTAATCAATTAATTAATATACATTAAACAATAATTAATTAATTAATTATTATTATTAATAAATAATAATTAATTAATTAATATACATTAGGACAATTAATTATTTAATTAATTAAACTTAATGAACCTTAAACAATTATTTAACTTTGACAATTAGTTATTTAACTAGGGTTGTTACACAAATACATTGAAGAGTTCTTTAAGCTGTCACTTAGAGAAGGTCTCAAAGAATCAGAATTCCAACGAGTTGCAAGGTATGTAAATGAGTTAAAGTATTTGATTCAAGATGAAATGAGCACACACTATTTCCGCACTATTGATGAAGCTTATCAAGTTTGCATGAAGGTAGAAGAAAATATTGAGAGGAAAACACATCCTAGAGGTAGAGGAAGATGTTTTAAAGGATGAGGTAAAGCAGGGAATGATAAAGGCATCAAAAAGGAAGAAGAATCTACCAGTGGTCAAGGTGGCAGAAGAGAAAATGGAGCTGGTAGAGGAAGAGGAAATGGAAGATATGAAATTACTTGTTATCATTGTGGTGTAGAGGGACATAAGAAGTCTGAATGTCCAGAAAGGCAAACTTTAGGGAGAAGAGGTGAAGCACGGGCATAAGTCACATAGGCTGACGAAGCTTCAGTAGTTGGAGAAAATGTGATTGTTCTTTAGCAAGAACAAGGTGAGAATTTGTTGTTCCACAGAGTGTTGCTTAAATCTGAATAAAAAGAGGCAAAGGAACTAGAACAATGAAAGAAAGTTTTCAAAACAAAATGTAAGGTTCAAGGAAAATGTTGTAACTTGATTATAGATGGAGGAAGTATAGAAAATTTGGTATCCACTGAAGTCATGAATAAACTGAACTTGATGAGGTCGAACCATCTGAACCGTTATCATGTTTCTTGGTTGAAAAAGGGACAACATGTGACTGTGAATGAACAATGTTTATTGAGTTTTCAAATAGGAAGTTTTCAGGAGCAAGTGTTATGTGACGTGATTGAGATGGATGCATGTCACATACTGTTGGGAAGACCTTGGTTGTTTGATCAACAAGTTCACCATGATGGGAAGGAAAACACATATGAGTTCAAGAAATATGGACAACGATATAAATTAACACCAATGTTGGAGGATACACCAGCAACAACAAGAAATTATGCTGATATAAACACGAGTAGTAGCATAATAATGTTATGTTATGCTAAAGAATTTTTACAAGAAGAAATAAAATCAACATTTTGTTTAGTAGTGATTCTGAAAGAAGTGAAAAGTGTGGAGAAGCCAAATGTTGTACCTACATAAATAAAGTTGTTGGATGAATTTAAGGAGATTATTGTCAATGATCTGCCAAAGGGATTTCCTCAAGTGAGAAGTATTTCTCATCCAATTGATTTAATTCCCGGATCGAGTTTACCTAATAAAGTTCCTTATAGGATGACTCCAGTAGAGACTGAAGAGGTGAATAGAAAAGTGCAGGAGTTGCTTGATAGAGGATTGATTAAAGAAATCCTAAGTCCTTGTGCAGTACCAACAATGTTGACTCCAAAGAAAACAAAGGAATGGCAAATGTGTACTGATTCGTGTGCTATAAACAAGATCACTATCAAGTATAGATTTTGACTGTCGAGAATGGATGATCTAATAAACTGTTTGAGTGGTTCAAAATATTTTTTTAAAATTTATTTTAAGAGTGGTTATCACCAGATTCGAATCATAGATGGTGACAAATGGAAGACAACATTCAAGATGAAAGATGGACTTTTTGAATGGTTGGTAATGCCATTTGGGTTAACTAATGCACCCAACACGTTCATGAGATTGATGAACAAAGTCTTGAAGCCATTTTTTGGGTAAGTTTGTGGCTGTATATTTGGATGATATACTGATTTTTAGCAGGGGAAGAACATAGCATGTTGATCATGTGAGAGAAGTTTTACAACGCTTGAAGGAAGAGAAACTATTGATAAACCTGAAGAAGTGTACATTCATGCAATGAGAGTAGTGTACCTGGGTTTTGTGGTTTCAAAGGAAGGATTGAAAATGGATCTTGAGAAAGTGAAGGCTATCCTTGAATGGCCAACACCATGGTGCACATTCGATGTGAGGAGTTTACATGGATTGGCAGGATTTTACCAGAAATTCATTAGGAACTTTAGCCAAATATTTGTGCCTCTTACAAAATGTATGAAGAAGGGAGTGTTTCAATGGACTGTAGCAGCAGAGAAGTCATTGGAAGAATTGAAGAATAGAGTAACAACACAACCAATATTAGCATTACCATATTTTAATAAAGTGTTTCAGGTTGATTGTGACGCTAGTGGAACAACAATTGGAGCAGTGATAAGTCAAGAGGGTAGACCCATTGCATTTTTCAACGAGAAGTTGAACGAATCCATAAGGAAGTACTCTGTTTATGATCATGAATTTTATGCTATTATGCAACATTTGAGGAAATGGAAACATTATCTACTGCCAAAAGGAGTTTTTCTTGTTCATGGATCACAAAGCTCTGCAGTACATTAACAACCAAGGTAAGTTATATCAAAATCATACTAAATGGGTCAAATTCTTTCAAAGTTATTATTTTTTGCTGAAACATAGGTCCGGGAAGTTGAATAAGGTGGTTGATGCATTAAGTCGGAAGAGAACATTACTCAATACCATGTCGGTAGAAGTGGTAAGAAGGAACTGTCTAAAGACATTGCATGAAGAAGATGTAGATTTATCAGAATCTTGGAAGGCATGTAAGGATCCTTGGAGTTTAGAAAGAACACCATATCTAGACTACCATATCCAGGAGGGGTTTTTGTTTAAAAATCAACATTTTTGTATTCCAAGAAGTTCCATATGGCTAAATATCATTAAAGAATTGAATAGTGGTGGTTTAGGAGAACATTTTGGCGTTGATAAAACCGCAGCCTTGGTGAAGGAGAGGTACTTTTGGCCCATCATTAATAAAGATGTTCGAAAGTTTGTGGAAGGTTGCAGGATATGTCAAATAGCCAAAGGAAAAATTCAGAGCATGTGACTCTACACTCCATTGCCAGTACCCAAAGGACCTTGGGAGGATATCATTATGGATTTCGTCTTAGGATTACCTATGACAGAGAAAACACGACTTAACAATGGTATTTATGGATAGATTTTTGAAAATGGCACACTTCATAGAGTGTAAAAAGACTAGTGATTCTAGTGAGGTAGCTTCATTGTTTTTCAAAGAAGTGGTCAGATTGCATGGATTACCGTGGAGGATTACATCATATCGGGATACCAAATTCCTTGGACATTTTTGGAGGACACTCTGGAAAAAATTTAGGCTCAGATTTGTTATATAGTTCAGCATATCATCCTCAAATGGACGGTCAGACAAAAGTAGTGAAAAGGAGTCTAGGAAATTTGTTGAGAAGTTTAAGTGGAGAGAATCCTAGTCAATGGGATTTGGCATTAGCCCAATATAAATTCGCATATAATGATTCAGTGAACATGTCTACAGGAAAGATTCCATTTTATATTGTTTATGGACGGTTTCCAAAAGTTGTGGTAGATTTGGTTGCATTTTTGATTTGGAAGGAAAGAAGAGTGTTGATGCGAATGATTTTGTGGGCAGTATGCATGAATTACAAGAACAGGTAAACAAGAAATTGCAGACCAACAATGACAGTTATAAATAAAGAGAGGATCAACATAGGAGGCCAAAGGTATTCCAAGAGGGTAAGATGTTCATGGCTCACTTGAGGAAGGATCGATTTCCTCGAGGTACATACAAAAAACTCAAGTACAAGAAGATAGGTCCATGTCGAATTCTGAAAACAATCTATGATAATGCTTATCGGCTAGAACTTCCAAAAAAATTGACATATCTCCTACATTCAATGTTGTTGATCTCTATGAGTTTCATGAAGGGGAAAAAAGAGAAGATGAAGGTACCCTCAACAAATGGGAACAACACCAACCAATTAAGTCAGAGGAGTAGATTGAAGAAATTCTTTCTATAAGAGTTGGTAAGAAGACTCGCTGGAAGGAGTACATGGAATATTTGATCAAGTGGAAGAATCGAGGGGCATATGATGCATCATGGGTGAATGAAGATCAATTAGCATGTGTGTAGAGTTCTTCACCTTAGAAGTGATCTGCACATGAGTTGGAGCTCATGTTTTTCTTACCAAGGGTGTCTGATGTAGGAGCATCCTTGGGCTTGGGAAATCCGCATCACCCAAAAATATTTCCATTCTGGAAATAGGAAATAAGTTGAAAAAGGATTGTGTTAGTGGTTCATTTTATTTAGTCAATTTTCTGTAAATTAGAACCGTGGATTACTCCTGTAGCTACTCTTGCTATGTTGAAACTCGTGCTGAAACATGTGCTAAAAGTCGTGCTGAAACTGCCACGTATAATGAAATTTTACAAGTGTCATGTTGAAACGCGTGCTAAAACTACCACGTATAGAGAAATTTTACAAGTGTCATGTCGAAACACGTGCTAAAACTCATTCTGAAACTTCCACGTATAGTGAAGTTTTACAAGTGTCACGATATTTCTTCATTTACAAAACTATGGCCGCAGGCGTTTGAGTTTTCCATGTTGGTATGCATTCATGATGAGTCACAACTATCATTAGGTAAAAGAACTTGTGGCTAAAGGAGAAAGTGTGACCCAAGGCTGAAAGGAATTTGAAGCGGTCCAGAAGACAGAGGGATGGTTTAGGTAACAGGTCGTTATTGGAGTGAAGGAAAATTGTTTCAGATCCGAGTAGGGGTTTTAAAAAGAAATGGAGCATGTTTTTGAAGGGGTTGGTGAACCAAAAAGCAAGGAAATCTATAGGTGAATTTTGGAGAGAATATTCCGGGTTACAGGTGACATCTTGAGGGAAGGGGAGAAACAAAATCTCAGCCCATACACGTAGACCATTAACCTCTGGATGATTTCATAGTGGTTTTAATCCATGCAAGCAAGAATTCATGGTTGTATTTTAACCCAGGCTCGATGTAATATAGACAATTTTTTCTTTGCATTGAATTAATAAATAATAAATGAGTATTGAATTTCATGCGTTTCAATTGTTTTTTAGTTTCTAGTGGATTTCCTTATTATTTGGTAAAAGTATTTTGGTTTTGCTTTTCCGCTATGTATTATGTAGCAGGGTGCATGCTGTAACTGTTTGTGTGTTCCAACATATATACCTCTACATTATTTATGTATCTAAATATAGCTCAAACACTTCAAATTCAAGCGAGATCTTGTTGAAACAATGACAATGTGTAAAATATGAGGCTCTTGTCTTGGGTTGGAGAGATTCCAAAGACATGAAAATAGAAGAACTAGCAGTGTTTGGAGACATTGAGTTGATCGTTCATCAAGTCAAAAATCAGTATCAAGCTAAACACCCAAGGTTAAGGTCCTATAGAAATGAAGTATGGGATATGATTAATGATTTCTTCTTGGATTTTAATATTTCATTTGTTCCAAGGAAGGAGAAATTTGTGGCAGATTCCTTGGTGGTCTCAATAAGCAATTTCAAGGTCCCTTTGCCCCAAAACTCAAGTATGAGGTGGAATTAAAATACAGACCCTCTATTCCTAGCAACATCAAATAGTGGAAGGTATTTGAGGATGATATTGATATTAAAAGATTCCTTGAGGCATGGATGAATATTATGATATGCATATTGATCAGGATCAAAAGTATGAAGAAATCCCGCATGCTGAGGTTTTTATAATGGGTGCCTAACCATCATATTGTTCGGTTACCTAGCAACCACATTCAAAGGGACTAGTTCCTTTAGAAGGTCATTGTGAAATGATGTTCTTTGTAAATGTTGAGGATCAGAAGAGAATTTTGAGGTGACTAAATGCAATCTAGGGACTGAGGAGGATCCCAAATGGGTCAAATTATCCAACAGCTTGTCAAAAGAACAAATGGATGAATATGTCCCGGACTCTTGAAAGGTTATTTGATATTTTTCTTTGACATGAGGATTTGAGAACATATGACACCGGGATCATTGAACACAAAATCCCTTTGAAAGAAGATGTCAAACCTTTCAAGCAAAAAAACTCAGACAAATAAATTCATGCTCACTATGATTATGGAAAGGGAAGTCAAGAAGTTTTTGGATGCACAAATCATCATCCCATTGAAATTTTTGGAGTGGGTGGATAATTTTGGTACTGTGAGGAAAAAGAATGGGGAGATCGGGTTGTGTGTTGATTTCATAAATTCTTGAGGGAGCTCAAAGGATATACCCCTTGCGAAAATGGAGCACATTTTCACGGAGAAGTCTTGGATTCGACCATGATTTCTATAGTCGATGGTTTCTACCGAGTGGGAGCAGGATCTCTATCTCTAAAAGATGAAGAGACAACTTTCATGACTCCTTAGAGACGCATTCATGTATGCTAAAATTCCCCTTTGGATTGATGAATATAGGGGCGACCTTCCAGAGCCATGAAATCGGTTCAATGGAGAAAAGGACAAATTTGTGGTCATCTATTTGGATGACATTAAAGTATTCTCAGTGCGATAAAGAGCATTGTCACCACCTAAAGAAAGTCTTCAGCAGAGTGTTGAAGGTTTGGCCTTTTGCTCAATCCTAAGAAATCTTTATTTTCCATGCAAGAGGGAAATTTTAGGGCATAATTATTATTAAATTTCCTATAGGGAAGTGAATTGATCGAAGTGGAGGCCATCGGTCTTGTCACTCCCTAGATATAAGAAAGAAGTTCAGTCTTTCGGGTAAAATCAACTTTCTGTGGAGATTCATTTCTAATTTTGTTGAATTAGTTAAATACATTAAAACCATGCTCATAAAGGGGAATGAAATTAGGATGGGCCATTTGAGTCCAATTCTCAACCAAATCAAAGAGAGATTGGTGAAGCACACATTCTCATCATCGGACTATTCCCAAGGAATTTACGATATTTTTCCTTTGCTTCGCTCCAGGATACATTAGTTGTTGTGCACTCTGAGAGAAATTCAGATGGGCTGGAACAACCTATTTCCTTCTTCAATAGAGCCTTGAGATGAAAAAATGGAGATATGATATCATGGAAAAATAGGCTTGTAACAGGGAAATCCCCTCAAGGCTTTGAATCTATATTTTGCACTTGAATTATTTCTATATGTCCCTGGCTTGATAAAGGGGAGATCTTGATCAACCCAATAATATAGATGGGAAAATAAGCAAGTGGATTGCCAATATTACAGGTTTGACTGGAAATCAAACCCCACTAGGTTGAAGTGAAATATCAAAGGTTTAGCCAAGTTATAGCTGAATCAAATTGCAAAGCATTGGGGTTAATTTCATGAATATATACTTAGAAAATCAGCAAGACGAGATTGTGGGTGAAGACTCTCATGTTAGCCCCAACTTAGCAGGATTCCCCTAGTATAAAGATATCATATACTTTTATGAAGTTGGGGCCTCTTGATGGTTTGGACAAAAAGAGAGATGGAAACTGAAAGCGATCAAGTATTGTATCATTGATCGGGTTTTTTATTGGAAGGATCCTATGTGAGTTCTATTGAGATGTTTAGACCCACGAGATCCAAAAGGTTATGTCTGATTTTCATGACAGCTTATGCTGGGGACATCATTTTTGGAGGACCTAGCATTATGAAATCCCCTCGAGTTAGGTATTTCTTGCTCAATATTTTTATTGATGTTGGTGCAAAGATTAGAGCCTATACCAAATGCCAAAAGTTTGTTGGAAAGAAACAACTCAAATCATTGCCTTTGAATCCTATAGCGGTTTCTGGACCTTTTCAACAGAGGGGTCTTGACTTCATTGGAGAAATACACTAGGACTCAAGTAGCCAACCACAGTGGATCTTGGCCCACCAGTTATTTTACCAAATGGATAGAACTTGTCCCCACAAGGAGTGACTCTCATAAAGTAATCATAAGTTTCCTTGAGACATCATGTCAGTTGGTTTTCTCCCAACCCCAGGGGATCCTTACAAACAATGTTGCCTCTTTTAGAGCTGAGCCATTAAGTAATTTCTGTGAGTAGTATGGGATCACACTAGTCCACTCTACTCCTTAATACCCTCGGGGAGATGGATTAGCGAGTCTTCTAACAAAATCTTGATAAATATCATCAGAGCATTAGAGAAGAGAAACGAAACTTTGGGATTCGATGTTGAAGTTTGCATTGTGGGCTGATAGAGTTACCACAAAGAGATCAGGCATTTCTCCTTTCCGGCTAGTGTATTGGCATTGATGCAATCTTTCCCGCTCAACTTACTTTGCCTGTGGCGAAGTTCCTCCAAGACCTAGAAGGAGAACACGATGACATGGTTAGGAGGATATTGTAGCTGGTAGAAGTGCAGAACACTAGGGAACAGTTGCTTAACAAAGCACAAGACCATCAGCGAGAAAATAAAGCGAGCTTTTGACAAGAGCGCAACCAAAGAAATTTCAGTACAGGATCTGTGAGCCTCCAAATGGATGCACCCAAGAAAAGCAAGATAAGGGAAAACATGTTAAATTTGAAGCCTTATGGATTGTCCCTTTCAATATTTATGAAGTTTTTCAAAACAATACTTATAAATTACTTGAACTTGGAGGATGCGAGGTTTGGGTAATACATCAATGGGCATTTACTCAAGAAATTTTTTGTTTAGGCCGTGACCAGTGTTCCCCATTGTAAATGCCACTCCCTTTTGTTTTGATTTTGATTTTTTTCATTTTTCAATAAGAGACTCCATATTGCTTATTAAAGGCGAAACTATGTGTTCTTGGTATCTCACAAGGAGCATGACATCCCTTTTGGAACCAAATTTTATCACATGAACTTGTCGGAGCCTTGTGGGTGTGTGGTTTCTACCTAAATTAAATAATTTTTCCCTCTCTCTATCCTTTTAGAATCGACAAGTCTTAAGTTTGTCCCCTTCGGTGTAAAGTTCATCTTAAATATTGCCCTTGTTCATTTTGTACCACGGTTTCCCTTAATTTTCCTACCTAAAGGAGTCTCGACTGAAGACCCTCTGTTTTCCCGAAGGATGAACACTCATATCCTTTTTCAGTCACTGGTCTCACTGTTTTCCTACAACCAATGGAGTCGTTCTTGGTTATGCTGGCTGCAACCATGGACACAAAGGCGATATACAAAGCATTTTGAACTTCAAATCAACCGGACAATTTTAATCTTTCAGTGGGGGGATTCTAGGAGCAGTTCGAATCAACGGCTCATGGTCATTCGAAAGTTCAAAGTCGCACAAAATATAGTGCCAGAGCAGAAGGTCCAAATACAGGAGGCTCGAAGTGAGCATGAGTAGTTGATCTCGAGGGGGACATGTGACATCCAATACAAGTGCTCGTAGAAATGAGATTCAGGAGTTTCAAAGTGAGAAGCACATAAAAATTCCGGAGTGTCGAAGCTTGACCACCCGAAGCAATCGTGGACCATTAATCTCAAAATCAACAAGGAACCATTGATATTAGTGACAGTGCCTCCCAAAGTCGAAGGTGCAGAAGTGCCAGTGCGAAGGCCCGAAGGCAGTGAATCAAGCCATTGATCAACAATAGCGTGAGATCCATAGCCGGAGTTGAAAACACGAAGGAAAAATGGCGGTTTGAGATTTGATTTTCTCACATCGGCGACACAGAGTGGATCTCGGCTGTCCATTCAAGAAGACATGCGTAATTAGATCCATGGCTTCGATTAAAGCGCAGAAGCCCGAGTTTTGAGTTTTTGGTCTCGGATCACCGGAGACGCAGGTGGATCTTGGTTGTCAATTCGAAGATCATGTGTTTAGCCGGATCCATAGCTATGGGTAAAAGCACAACATGTAAACATGAGCTAGCCCCCAAGCCATGGATATCCAAATGGATGTCGGCTATCAGCACAGACAGGTGACACCCTTATGGTTTTGACCGTGGCACTCTTTCAAATATTCGGTTCGCCTCCAACTATTTTCAAGTGACACATGTACCTCTCCGTCCGCGCACATCAACATGGTGACATCTAGCCTCCATGTCAGATCATCCTTCGGGAATTGTTCTTGTTCAAGCACCAAGATTATCTCCTTCTCCATGCATGGTTTTAATGGGTCCTAGAATTGGTGGGCGGATAGAATTTAGCGGTGGCTCTAAAAGTAGAAGGGTTTCCCATATTACAGATTTGCATCATATCAACAACCATGCTTCATTGTGGTGACGCAACTTGCTCGATCGATATAATTATTGAGCGGTCCCGCAATAGAAACCATGGTATAGAAAAATAACTACATGGAAATGTAGCGATGGATTGCGGGCCCAAAAGCGATGCGAACCCACACCACCTCTGAGTGGCCGCATTTCATGTGTTTATACTTAAGCATCCTATCCGAAGAAGCAAATTGGTAGCCCACGATAATTAAGTGGTATTTCAATCTCAAGGAAAAGCTTGATTAATGGAAGGTAGGTTGGTGGTCGAAACCTCAGCTCACTTATTGAAAGCAAGGTATGGAAGAAGGTTCAACCGTGGGGTGAACCGTCATCACCTTCAGTACCCTGCTTGGCTGATTTTCCTGTAGACCGCTCGCGATATGACTTAAACCCACGGCCGAGGAGGATGCGCATTGATCACGACGAGAATAAATTAAGCCAACACAAAGCTTTTGATTGTAGTGATCAGATCACACTCTAATAGTGGAACATTGCGGTATAAATAAATAAGATTTTGATATTTTGTTAAGGTGGTATTTGGTTGAGAAGAGCTCCCTATTTTTGTAATGTTTTGATGCCAGAACTATTTTCTGGTTATGTATAAGATTTGGGACTTTCATATTAATAGAAGTCAAACTCTTTTCATATCTTTGTAAAAAAATGTGCTAAAACACTAGAGCATGGAGGATCCATTCGAGGTTGTTATGTTGGTATAATATAGGTTTGATTGTGGCAGTATCGTGACGGGTTTTAGTCGGCTTCATTGTTATCTTTTTCCCTCTTACAGTGAATGACTCAAGCATGGAGGATCTGATAGAGTTGTTGTAGGCGTAGTGATGTAGGTTTTGATCATTGTGATGTTGTATTTGTGTTGTTTGGACATATTTCAGTGTTTGAAATTTGAGTTTAAGAGTGATCTTGAGTTTGAGTTTTTCTTCTCAAAAGGCTGCTTGAAGGCTCGATGCCCATAGCAGTCTTGTCCACCTTTTTCACTAAGTATTCCCTCTGCTCACACTTAAACTCAATTCCTTGACTGAAGTTAGTTAAACCCCTCACTTCCCTCTACATTTCTTGTCCAATTTTGTGTTGAACATCATTCATACATTTAGTTTTTTCCATTGACCTCCAAACTTTTAAACCAACATCCGCAAAACTTCTGGTCTTACAGGATTATCCTCACACTGTCGAGAATTTGTCTCATTGCTAACACTCTCCATTGTGAAACAGAACTATACATGTTTTGGCTTGATAGATTATTGAATGTCTCGAGTCTCTCTGGAATCTTACTCAATATATAACGTTTTGTTGAATAAACCAAATACCTGGTGCATTTTTGATTGAATAAACCAAACATGTGTCCTCTTTTGTTGAATAAATGAATTGAAGTAATATTTTTTCTATGTCAAAGGAAATGATGTGGGCATTACCTAAAAAATCCTTTGAACTCTAGGAAGTGGTGAGATTGAATCCAATACAAAGCTCGTGCAAAATATAATAGAATGCAGATTGAGCCAAAGCATGTCCCAACTTGAGAGAGTTTTCATAAACCTGCCCTTTTTGTCTCTTCGTAGCGACTAATTCATGACAATTTTGTTTTAAAGTGTGTTTCATATTAAAATTTCTATGCACAACCTTGTGATTGTAAAATAGAAATTTTACACTCGGTTAATGCAACTAGACTTCTCTTGATGAAAATATTAACTTCAATCCAAAATAGAATGAAACTTGGTTCTTCTTCATTAAAAGAATTAGTCAGCGCCACATGAAATATCATATGTTTTCTATCGACATGGGTGGTTGTGACATTGTGTTGGAGTGCACAATGGCTTAGGACTTTAGGTCCCATTCTCATGGAGTTTAAAGAATTAACCATACAATTCGACCGGGAGGGACAACAATATAAGTTCAAGGAATCACCATTGGTTCCCCATAGATCATCAGTTCCCATAACATGGAAAATATCATCAAAAAGGTCATTTCAACATTATTACACAACTCCTGTATACATTCAAGCCAGAAACCCTGCATCTTTGTGGGACCTCCAATCCATCCTCTAAACATCAGTGGTTTTTCCACTCCCTGGGGACTCTCTCCTTCCCGTGGTTTTCATGATCATTCATTCCCCTTGTCCTCAAAATCCTTCCTCCCAATGTTCATCCCTATCGTCATCCTTTTCCCAAAAAATGAAATTGAAAATTGTTCAAAATTGCTCCCACCACGAGGTGCTATCAGCCCTAGTCACGATCCCTACTCTCTCTGTGGTGGTCCTTAAATAAGGTTCTTGGCATGTAAGAATTGACTTCCGCACCCTCAACCGACTCACCATTAAAGAGACAAAATTTCTCATTCACATCATTGTTATTACTTCTTGGATGAATTTAGTGGCACCCATTTCTTTACTAAACTTGAGTATTAGTTCGGCTGCACCACCAAATGCATTATGAGCGAAGTAGACATTCCCTAAGACCATTTCAGGGCATCATAGGGGCCACTATGAGTTTTTGGTCATGCCTTGTCTTTTGTAATGCTCCCTCAACTTTCTAAAGCCTCATGAATCGTAATGTACATCCTTTTATCAGATCATTTTGTCTTAGTTTTCTTTGATGATATCCTCATCTATGAAATAGAAACCTGAACAACCCATCTTGCTCATGTGGATCGATTTCTCCATCTACTCTCTCGGCTCAACTTTTCCTCAAACAATCTAAAATGTTCTTTTGACACTTGAAGTTGAGTACTTAGGTCATCTTGTTGGCAAGGTGATATGTTGGATTCTAAAAATATTGAAGCTATACAGGTGGACTCACCCAAAGTCTCTCAAAAGTTTGTGTGGATTTATGGTCTTATGAGTTATTATTGCAAGGTTGTTAAGAATTATGTAAATATTGCAACACCTCTGCTCTCCTTAAAAATAATTCTTTCCTTGGACTCCAAGCAGTACACTCAGGGATTTTCAAACCTTGAATATGGCCATGAAACACTCGAGTCTGGCCTTCACGATTTCACAAAAATCTTTCTTGTGGAATGTGATGCTTCGGGAAAAGAAATTGAATCGATCCCTTATGCAAGAGAGTTAGTATTTTTCATTTACCAACAAACAACTGACAGAGAAACATTTAAGAAAATCAATCTATGTAAAGGAAATGTTGTCTATTTTGCATGTAAGTGGATCTTTGGTGCCCTTATCTATTGGGCTTGGCTTTCAAATTAAGATAGATCATCAAAGCCTCAAGAGTATTTTGGAACAGCTCTTTTCCTCCCAAGAGCAGTAAAAATGGGTGACTAAGCTCTTTGTATATGATTATGAGATCATTTACAAGAAAGGAAAAAACAATGTGGTTGTTGATGCACTTTCAGGAAAATATGAAGATGAAAGTCCTTTTCTCTCTCCTTCATTGTATCAGATTACCTCTAATTTGTTCGCTAGGAATGGCTACCACACATGGTCCAAAATTTTGCATCACATTCTACAATTGTAGTCCAATTCTATAGTCTCCCCGAGGTACTCTTGGCTCAATGATGAGCTTGATACAAAGGCCATTTGTATTTAAGTAAACAATCAAAGCCAAATCCATGGTACTTTTTGAGCTTCATGCTACACACATAGTTGGGGAACTTAGGGTTTACAAAACCTATGACCGGGTCAAGCGTTCTTTTTTGGGATGGTACAAAACATGGCGTTCAAAATTTTGTGGTTGAATGTTATGTTTTTCAATGCAACAAGGGAGGAACATTCAAAGCTCCTGGCACAATACAATCTCTTACGATTCCACCTGCTATTTCGAGCGATATCTCTATGGATTTTATTGTTGGCTTACCCTACATCGAACCATCAATCAGTCATCATGGTGGTAGTTGATTTTATTTCCAAGTATGCTCATTTGTGTACTCTTCAACACCCATTCCTGACCTCCTTTGTGGCTCAAATTTTCATGGATCAAGTCTTGAAGCTTCATGGCATGCCTCATTCTATTGTTTATGATCATGCCCCAACTTTCCTGAGCAATTTTGGAAAAGGAAATGTCTTCAAGCTATAAGGCACCCAATTGCATCTCAACACAACTTATCATCCCAGAATTTGATGGTCAAGCAGAAGTTGTCAACAAGTGTTGAAATATATTTGAGTTGTTTCACATCAAAAAGGAAGTCGATGGGCTCAATGGTTGCCACTCCATTTGAATGGTGGTACAACAATTCTTACCATACAACTACCCACATGACTCCTTTGAAGTGGTATATGGACAAAATATACCTTCAGTTCTCTCATACATGGCATGTGTTTCTAAGGTTTAGGAGGTTGACATAAATCTTCACGTTCGAGAGGTTGTTCTTCGTGCCCTCAAAGATAATTTGTTCATAGCCTAGAATGCATGAAGCAACAAGAAGATCAAGGTCACTCTGAGGCAATCCAATTTCTTGAGGGAAAGGAGATCGGATGTTTCTTCGGCTACAACCTGCCTGACAAAATTCCCTCGAGTGGCCATTTTGAAGCTGACACCCAAATTTTATGGTCCTTATGCCATTCTCTAGCATGTGGAGACGGGTGGCCTATCAGTTAGCTTTGCCAGTCCTTCTAAGCTCCATCCTAGCACCATGTTTCTTGCTTAAAGAAAGATTGTGGAACTAAGTGCCAAACTCAAACCAACCTTCGAGTTGGGCGAAGAAGGGATCCATTTGGCTACAACCAGCGATTTTGGACGGTGTAAGCATCGTTTGCATCAGAGTGCATCATCAAGTAAGTGTTATTTTAGTGGAAAGATACGACTCCAACGGATTCCACTTGGGAGACAACTACCATTCTACAACAATTTCCTCATCTCAAGCCTTGGCTGAGACAAATGTTTTTTAAGGGGGAGGATATGTTAGGTACCTAACACCTCACGTAGGTAGAGTAATTTATTTTCATGTAATAAAGGTCTATATTAATAAGGCCCTAGCAATAGGAAGGAATAAGTCAAATGTAAGAAGACCTAATAGAAGCTTCCCACTTCTAGGATCTTCCTCTAGAATATTCTTTTGGATAAACATATTTAATGTAAATAGGAGTAGAGGGTATGGGAAGTTTTGTCTTATGGATATTATTGTAATATAGATGTTTCTGTTTGAGTTGCCCCTTGAAGAAGCAGTGAACATTTCTCTGATTACTAATCGAAGTGCTCTTTTGGTGTTATTAAATTATTTTGGTATTATTGTGGTGTTGATGCAGTTTATATCATTGTTTATCTTCCATTTCAAGCTAATTATTTATGTAATTGCATACTATTTTTTATATTTGGAATATTAAAATAACCATGCCTCCTTAGAAGAGAAAAGATTAGGTAAATTGTTTGTTACCTCTTCCTTCATATTTGAATTTTCCTTCCAGATTAAATTTAAAATTGGCCTTAAATATGACATTTTTTCATTTATTTTTTTAAATTTTCGGGATGCACTTCATGCCATTTGGCTCACCACGAACACAATGCATCCACCCATTGAATTTACATGAATCACCACACATGGTGCATCCTGTGCATTTACAGGAAGCATTGCTTGGGTGCGTATAAGATTACACAACGCACCGATAAACATTAAGCATCGTGCACCAGAATGGGGTTGTGCATTAGCGATGCCTCCATTTTAGAAGGGCGTTGTCTAGCTATTCTACTCACAGAATGGCATTTTTTGTTGGAATCTGGCGATACAAATTTACACGAATCACTATTTTTGTTGTTCAAAATCCATTTTGAATGCAAAAATGGATTAGTAGCGATGAAAAACTCATGGGGCACTCATATTTCATAATAATTTCTACGAAAAATCTACGAATTTAATAATTTCTCTCCATATTTCAAGCAAATATCCCCTAGAAAAATCTTCATTTTAAGTAGGCATTTTAGCCTATGACTTTTAGAAGAGGAAACATCTTCGC
Source organism: Picea sitchensis (assembly GCA_010110895.2). Classification (NCBI taxonomy): domain Eukaryota; kingdom Viridiplantae; phylum Streptophyta; class Pinopsida; order Pinales; family Pinaceae; genus Picea; species Picea sitchensis. Next base: position 11,338 of record SNQJ01S0035486.1, on the reverse strand, counting down.
AGAGAACCCACTGGTGCATTCTAAAAAATTAAACTCACTGGTGCCCCTCAATGAATTGAACTCCCCATGACTGGAGCATTATAAAATACAACGTTTCACTAAAAATACACATCATATATCCAAGAAACATGGAGCACTGGACTTACTGCACCTTAATGATGCATATCATTTTAGATGAGGCACCACAAACATGGTTGTTATATGGAATAACATGCACCGGTGCATTGCACTGCAAATATAAAAATTATCATACTGGTGCATTTAATTACTAATGTAGCACTAATGTGCACCCATACACACCATGGAGCACCATGAAAATTGTGAACATGGATCATCAAACTTCCCAGTGCACCTTAATGGTGTGTGTCATTTTAGAAAAGGTATCGCAAACCGATGCATTATAATGAATAACCTGCACCAATGCACAACATTGGATCACAAATATAAAAATCAACATATATGTGCATTTAATGAAAATTATAGCACCAATGCGCCAAATAACATAGAACATCGGGAATAGTTCTTGTTTTCTGATAATGCACACCATTCATGGTGCGTATTATTTATTCAAGGCACGGATTTACTTTACCCATGTTTTGTATACAAAAGTGAATTTAGATTTTAATAAATACAAAATGGTTATATATGTGTGTTTATCAAAAACTGAAATTAATTTTTTTTTTATCTATATATTTGTGCCTAAAAATAATTTTATGAGAATCGAAGGCAATGATGGCGATGCGGGGACCGGAGCTTAACACCAACGTAATACGTGCATACAGCTTTGTAAAATGAGTGGGAGGCTAAGAGAGGAGGATTCTAGCCCTGTGCGCATACTCATTTCCTTTTGAGGAATGTTTACCTCCTTAATTTTTTATGAGGAGGATACATCCATTAGGGAACTATTCATTTTACATCCAGTTGATCCATCAGGATCATGCTTGGCAGTAGAATTTTGGGTTGGTCTAGATCTATGTATCATCCCACGAAGAAGGATATTTATTTTATCACTAGGTTGTTTATGAGGGGGGAGGTTTGGCCTCAGTTCCTTGATCTACCTTCTTTCATTGCAAGAGAGAGTTAGTTGGAATATGTGCAAAGATATGCCAGTGAGGACATTGTTTCTACTATAGAATTCCAGGTTGTGGGTGGTGTAATATACCAGATATAAAAGTATCACAGAAACGAGAAATAAAATGATAGAAACGACAAAATAAAAACAATATAACTAGAACATTCACCCACCGTAGCACTTAAATGATATAAGAATAACAACTTGAAATAACTTTGATTAAAGCAATGTTCATGGGCCTCTCGAGGAGGAAACCTCAGGTTGAAGCTCTATTACAATAATGTAATGGGGTTCTCATACCCTTGGCTCCTATTTATACTAAATATGTCTATCAAAACATCTAGAGGAAGATCCTTCTAGAAGAAAAATCTTCTATTAGGTCTTCTTACATCCGACTATTCTATTTTATTTGCAAGGCCTTATTAATTGGCCTTTATTACATCGAATATATTGTTCTACCTATGTCGCGAGTTAGGACCCTAACATGTCCTCCCCTTAAAACAACCTTGTCCTCAAGGCTTGAGATATGGAAATTGCTTTCTGAATGTGCATTTGGTTCTAGAGTGGCATCTTGGAGTTGCATATTTCCAACTGGATTAACAACTTCCTTGATGGTTCTAAATTAGTGATGCTCTGTTGATCCAAAAATACTTGTGGTATGAACATAAATGGATCCTTCTTCAACTTCTTCGGGAAGGTGGTTTGAATTTGACATAGTTTGATCCACCTTCTTTAGAAGTAGGAAACATGAAAAGGATGTAGCCGAGATATGCAGGGAAAAGATGGCCATTAGGACACTGCTAAGCGAGAACTATAGAAGGACCATTAAATTTGGGTGCTATCTTATGAAAATGATCGTCCTTGAGGGAGGTTTGCTTATAAGCGAAGAAACACGATCCCTTCTCAAGAATTGACATTCAAGTGACCTTGATTTGCTTGTTGCTTCATGGGATTACATGTGCCATGACAAATTCTCTTTGAGAATTAGAGAATAGCCTCTCAGGCTGTAAGTGTTTGGTCGACTTCGGACCTTGAGACACCCAGTGAGTAAGTATGAGGAAGGAAGCTGAAGGTGGCCATTCCATATATCACTTCAAAAGGAGTCATGCGTGTGTAGTTGTATGGTATGAAGTGTTGTACCACCATTCAACTAAGGGGTAACCATTGAGCCCATGATTTTGATTTTAAAGAGCTAAAACACCTCAAATATGTTTCCAAACACTTGTTTACAACTTCTATTTGACCATCATTCTAGGGATGATAGACAATGTTGAGATCACAATTGTGTGCCTTGTAGCTTTAATAGTTCTTGCCAAAATTGCTTATGAAAGTTAGGTTGCGATCAGAAACAATAGAACGTGGCATGACATGAAGATTGAAGGGCAGTCATGAAAATTTGAGCCACAGTGGATCGCGTAAATGGAGTTGAAGAAGCGTGAAATGAACTATACTTGGAAAGGTGATCAACAACCACCATGATATTTGATTCTTTCACGATTTGGAAGTAAAGCACATGTCAAATCATAGAGATGTCCTTCCAAATGGCAGGTGGAGTCAGGCTTGATTATGCTTAGTGTGCTAGAAGGAATTTATTTGTTTCTCCCTTGTTCATTGACATACATCACATTCAACGACAAAGAAATCACGAATGCCCAGTTCATACCATCAAGAAAAAAGAGCGTTTGACACATCATAGGTTTTGGTGAACCCAGGTTACTCTTGTCGGTGTATATAAAGCTTCGAGAAAGTACCATGGATTTAAGCTTGGATTGTTTACTTAAATACAAATTGCCTTTGTATGAAGCTCATCATGGAAACAAGAGTATTACAGAGTTGGATCAACTGGTGCAATTGTTGGATTAATTTTGTGAACTTTTGGGATCTTGTAGCCATTCTTGAATGTCTTGGAAGCAATCTGGTACAATGAAGGAAAGAGAAAAAAAGGGATCCTTCATCTTCATATTTGTGGGAAAAGTGCATCCATGACGCATTTTTCTTGCCTTTCTTGTAAATGATCATAATCATAGCCAAATATCTTAGTTACCCATTTTTGTTGCTCAGGAGAGGAATGGCATTTTCAAAAATACTTGAGGCTTTGATGGTGCATCTTATTTGGAGGCGTTTCCCAGTAGATAAAGGGTGCCACAAATCAGCACGACATGTAGAATAGAAAACATTTCCTTTCATATATAGATTTTCCCAGATTTATTTCAAATAGTTGCTTGTTGTTGGTAAAAAAGGCCCCAGGCCGACCCTCTTGCATAAGGACAACACCAATTCCTTTCCACTGACATTACATTTCCAAGACAAAGATTCTTTGTGAAATCGAGAAGGAGGCAAGACTAGAGTGTGCACATGTCTTCAAGGGTTTGAAATGCTTGAGCGTGAGTGAATTAAGTGAAAGAATTCTTTTTAGGAGAGCAGTGGGAGGAGTCGCAATCTCCATAATTCTTAACAAACTTTACAATAACATTAAAAGCTGTGAAAAATCCGCATAGCTTTGAGAGTCTTTGGGTGAGGCAGGTCTTGCATAGTTTCAATCTTTAGGCATCCACCCATTTGTCTTTCAACGGATGATAGAGTACTCCTTTCACCGACAAAGGAACATTTATATTGTTTGTGGAAAAGTTGGTGCTTAGAGAGAGTAGATGGAGAACTCGATCCACATGAGCAAGATGTTTTGTCAGTGTGCAATAGATGAGGATATCATCAAAGAAAATAAGGCAAGGAAAATAGCGGAGAAAAGGACTGAAGACATGATTCATGAGGCTTTGGAAGGTGGAGGGCATTACACAAGCCAAAGGCATGACCAAAAACTCACTTAAGTGGCCCTAATGAGTTCTAAAGACAATCTTGGGAATGTCTTCCCTGGATTTCATGTATCTGGTGATAGCTTGAGCGAAAATCAAGTTTAGTAAATAATTGAACGCCACTTAGTTCATCCAGGAGATCATTAATGACATGAATGGGAAATTTTTCTTTAATGGTAAGTTTTTTAGGGCACAAAAGTCAGCATACATTCGCTAAGAACCTTCTTTCTTGAGGACCATGACCATGGGATAGGAGTAGTGGCTTGTACTAGGGTGGATAACCCCTGCATTAAGGAGTTCTGGACCATTTCTCAATTTCATTTTTGTGAAAAGGAATTGTGATATGGACGAATATTGGGATGAAGGCTTCCAGGTACAAGGGAATGGAATGATCATGAACACAAGGAGGAAGTTCCTAGGGAGTGGAAAAATACCATGATGTTTAGAAAGGATGGCTTGGAGGTCTTGCGGCACCAAGGGTGTTTTTGTTGTATGGCATGGAGTTGAGCAATAACACGAGAATGACCCTTACGAGTGGCTTTCCATGTGATGGGAACTAATGATCTCTAGTGAGCAGAAGCCGTGATGCAGACTTATATTGGTGACCCTCTGGTCCAAATTTCATAGTTAATTCAGCAAAATCCCATGAGAATGGACCCAAATTCATCAACTAGTACGCACCTAGCACAATGTCTGGCTATGTGTCGATAGAAAACATATGAGATTTTTAGGTGGTAGTCACCAATTTGGAGACACACATTTTCACAAAGCCCTCCACATTTTATGCGACCACCATTGGCAATCATGATTTGGAAATTATTGATGACATGGATGTAGCAATGAGTTTCTTGGGAAATGCGGCGATGAATAAAATTATGGGTGCTTCCACTATCAAACTAGAATGATAGAGCCTTCCGATGGCACAACCAATGACAATTGGCTTGAGGGTTTGGGGAGTGGAAAAGCGAGTGAGAGCATTGAAATGGCCGATTCTTTCGCCAGTCACGAGGAGGAGGTTATGTCGGGGTTTGGTGTTTCAGAGACACAAAGAAGGAGTTTCAATATCCTCTACGAAATATCCTCGGAGATGGACATAAATTTTTATTCCCTTACTTGTGTCCCAGAAAATATTTGTCATCTGAATTATAACAAAGGCCTTTGAGTTGGCGTTCAACCATTTCAATACTGGTCAATTTTTGGATCTTTAGTGGAGCTGAGAGGAGTAGTGGGATTTATTGGTTTTAGGGCAAGGGATAAAGGAGGTTTCAATTTTGAGAAGATACAACATTTTGTGCTTGCTTTTAGCTCTTTAGTAGCCTCCACAACACTCTTAGGTTGAGCCATGAGGACATGGAGTCGAATCTCATCCATGAGACGTTGATAAAAAATTCTCGGAAAAAGACATCGGACATGCCCTCGTCACGAAAATCCATCGTTCAAAGAGCAGCTATAAAGTCTTCACTATTCTGATTATTTCAACTTTGTCAAACAGCCCAAATGGTTGGTCAATGGAGTGTCAAAGCGTTCATGAGTTTTCACAAAATTATTGTCAGAAATATACCCTTGAAGTTTTCTCCATTGCCACCATTGCTTAGCGTTCTTGATCTAGATGGAGAACACCATCTTGGAGTTTGTAGAATCATCATGTCTGGTTAAAAGAGAGAAATAATGTTCCATTTGGGTTACCCAACCCGTAGGGTTTGAGCCATCAAATTTGGTCACATCCTTGTGAAAGTAAGGTCGTTAGTGATGGTTAGAAGTTATGAATGAGAGGAATGTTCACCTTTATTATGTGGAGGTGAGGAAGAGGAAGGGTTATCATGGCGATATGCATTTTTGATGCAGTCTTTGAAAGATAGATTCAAAATTTGGGTGGTGAGGTCTTGTGATTTCCTCCATTGAGGATTTTGCCTTGTTATATTGATGGCATTAGTGGCCAGGTGTTTTCACTTCTTGTTGGGGTCTCGATGGGACCGGTGCAAGGTGTTTAGGCGAGCTTCCAAGTCTTGGCTATGGGTATAGACCCATGAGGATCGAGGAAACTAAAGTGGTGAGGTCAAAATTTTTTAGAAAAAATGATATGGATGAATGTGATAAGGGTGAAGAGATAGATCAATGGAATGAGTCTCAAATAATGGTGAAAAAAATTCCGATTTTTTTTTTCTAACACCTCTGGTTATATAAAGTGCAGAAGGAATACCTGAAGGAAATTCCCAAATGCTTAACTAGAAATGTGTATTTACTTGGAAAAACAAACACAGTTGCATGACAATAAATCTTATTTGTTTTAATTTGTTTATGTTCTGTCCCCAAAGGTTAGGCATTCAAGGGTTCTCTGAGGATAAAGGGTTTCCACAGTAACTATAGCTCTCACGATATATGTCACGGGATCCAACTTGATGATACTCGGTAATATCTTAGGGAAATAACTAAGGATGATAGACATACCCTTAGCCATACTACCCAACTACCCGGTACTAAGAGAGTATCTTCTAGAGTGTTCTGGGTGACCTATGATCTGACTGACCGTCGGTTTATCTAAGGATTCGAGGTAATCTAGGTTGATTAAGTACCACAGTGTAATGCGATGTGCTGCCACTCTAAGGGTACCAACATGGAGTTACAAGAATTGGCCAACAAGTAATGGCTTAAGTACCCTTGTATTTCTGCGTAGCCGTCCCTCAACCACGGTTTGTACATAATGTGGTCTCGTGGCAAAGGCATGCAAGTAATACATCTCTACCCTCGAGAAAAAATTAACCCGCACTTTCCACCGAGGAAAACTTTGATACCTTGTAATATACCAGATAAAAGTACTCACGGAACATAAATAAAAATGCTAGAAACTTGTGAGGAATAGCAACAATATAGCGAACATTCACCACAATGTTACAGAGAAATGATATAAGAATAGCAACAAAATGTACTTTGATTTTTGAAAGCAATGTTCATGGAAGCCTCTTCGAGGGGAGGAAACCTCCTGTGGTTGAGAAAGGCTCTATTACAATAATATCCAAGCTAGGGTTCTCATACCCTCGACTCCTATTTATACTAAATATGTCTATCAAAGAATCATCTAGAGGAAGATCCTTCTAGAAGTGGAAGCTTCTATTAGGTCTTCTTACATCCATTATTCTATTTTATTGCAAGGCCTTATTAATATTGACCTTTATTTACATGCAGACCATATTGTTCTACCTATGTGGAGTTTAGGACCCTAATAGGTGGTTAGTTGTTGATAGATTCATTTGGTACAGAGGAGGTTAAGTTCATATTTTTTATTGTCACTACGCTAACACACTTTACCTCTGATTGATAGTGCATTAATTTCTCATTGATGTACTATGTAGATAGTTTAGTTCATAGGCCTCGATTGATTAGGTGTTCGTAGAGTTTTTCTCTCTAGTTTTGTTTCACATTAAATTGTTGTCATCGTAGAGTTTTTCTCTCTAGTTTTGTTTCACATTAAATTGTTGTCACTCTATGTTTTATGGGAGGTTATTCTTCCCATTTGTGTCAGAGATGTTAACAATATTTTTTGAGAGGTTTCATCTCATTGACCGACAATACTCGCTTCCCTCCTAGGTGTATGATTGATGCATGTATGTTCATATGGGGGCAATTGCTTCCTAAGAGGGGCCAATAGGAGTGGCTATGTACTCCGATCAGTAGAGAGATATGTGATTTCTTCACTGGAGAGAAAAACCATGTCCTTGATATTAAACAGTACCTGTACGTGGGAATGGATTGGAGATGATGTATGAACATCCTATTTATTATAGATGAGCCACCAAATGATAGATGTTAGGATATTTAAACACTTAGGAGTTAGTTAAGATCTACTTGGTCTAATGTGTCGTTAGGTAAAAGTGTGTTTCTTAGTGTGTTTCTTTAGTATGCATTAGTATGCATTTGTAGTTAGGAAATCCGACGGTTACAATATGTTCCCGACATAGAGTGATCCGATGGTTCATACTCTCCTCGATCTTAATGGCCATTGATGCGTGGCTTAACACCTGATTGGTCCATGATCTCTATTTAAAGAACATGGATGGTCATTTTCCGATGATCGATTGTGAGAAACTCTCTTGTAAAATCTCTCTGTAATCTTTTTCTTTTGCATTAATAAACTGCTCCAAGTGGTCGCGTTGGTTGGGGCCGTGGATGTTTCTCATAGGGTTTTACCACTTGAAAACATCGGTGTGTTGATATTTGATCTAGTTATGTGAGTGGTTACTGAAGGTGTTCGTCCTCTGTTGGAATACCTATGTTGTCGAACATGGTATCAGAGGCTGTTTGAAGACCCGCTCCTATTGTAGATCGAGATTGTGAAGCCGAGTTGCCTCAAATCCATTTTCTATCATTTATGTACATTTCTGGGCTGCAAGGACTGTTCCATTGTGTTTGGAGCACTCATTTCATTCAGGAACACTTTTCTTTTCACTCGAAAAGGTTTTTGTTTTACCAATATACGACCATTACAGTCAGATCTGGAGGTATAAAGCTTGAATACACATTTTTTTAAATTTTTGCAGAGTAGTATTTCGGTTTTGTATTATTTATTTATGGGTTGCTACTCTTTTAGATTTGCGTATGTTCTTTTCCCCACGCCCAGTGCGATCTCAGAAAATCATAAATAGATAGGAAAAGGTGCATCTTCTGGGTAAGCTAACCGAGATCTAACCCTTGTTTTCATCGAGAAACGAATTTGTTTTCTTGTGTGAAAAGATTTTTTTTTTAGCATGCTCTCCAAGGCCGTCTTCAACAACAACAACAACAACCCCAATCCTCCTTCTTAACATTACAATATGTTTTGCTAGATCATTTGGTTAAAATTTTCTTTATTAAGTAAGAGGTCTTGAGTTCAAGTCTCTCTTTTGTTACTTTTTTTTTGAAAAAGTTCATGCTAAAATTGTAAAGTGTATTTCACTTCAAGTATAAAAGTGAATCACTATAAGTAGCTTTAATATTTTATTTTAGAGTTATTTATTTTGCATGCAACTTTTCTGTTATAAAGTAACCTCATTGTAAAAGTGATCCCCACTTCTCTTTATAAAAGTGGGTCACTTCATAAATCAACTTACACTATCATGTGGTTATTTGGTTACCGTTTATGCATTTTTTTTAAAGGGCATAACTCTCACATATGAAGTCTATTTTCAGTGCCGTTTTTTTTTAAAAACGCATAAATTTTCGAGCTCTTTCCATCTTGATCACCAGTTTCAGTTTTTAAATCCACATTATCTGCATATTTAATATGTCTTCTACAAGTAATGTTTTGCTAACCAACACCAACTACTTCCAATGGAAATCTCATATGGAAGATTTATTAAGAAGTAAAGGCTTGTACCAGATTACCTTGGGAAAGGAAAAAGAAACCACTGATGATGATAAGAAAGCCAAATGGGCTAATAGGAGTGATGAAGCATGTGGACTAATCAGAATGTCCATCTCTCCTGATTTAAGATACCACCTTCAAGAAATTGATGACCCCGAAGAAGCTTGGGAAAAGATTGAATCTATGCTTGGTAAACTCAATATTATTCGAGCACAACAGTTAGAAAATCAAGTACTGACCTTGAGTCCAAGTGATTTTTCTTGCCTTGGAGACTATCTATCTAGGTTTAAAACACTCAGAATTTTATGTGAAGAATGTAAGATAAAAATGGAGGAAGAGCATTGCATCTATCTTATTATTTCTAAGCTAGGTAGTGCATATTATTTGTTTGTATCTACCTTTTATGCCATGAGAGAGGCTCTAGGGAAATCTTATGAAAAACCCACTCTTGAGTCCTTTTGTGCTACTTTTATTAGAGAGGAATATAAGCTTGTACAACTTGGAGTGATCGACATTGCAGGTACCTCCAACAAAGCCTTAGTTTCCCAGCAGAAAGATAAACCCAAGAATACCAAGAAGCAACATCCTCGCCACAACAAAAAGAAATATAAGGGTCCTAAACCCACTAAGACAACTTTTTCTCCGAATGGAGACAAAGGATAAAAATATAAAAATAAGAAGACTGACAGACATTGCAAATTTTGTGATAAAGATGGTCATGATGAGTCCAAATGTTTCAAGAAGATGGCAGCTTTAGAAGCAATGATGAAGAAGCACAACATCAGTATTGATTCTACTTCTTCTTCTTCTTCTCATGGACATGCACTTTTTGCTTCTGGTTTCTTCTTCAATACACCTTCTACTTCTACTTCTGATAAGTGGCTTATTGATTCTGGAGCATCTTATCATATGGCTAAGGATAGAGACATATTTTCTACTCTAAATGAATGTCACACACGGAAAATATTTGTTGGTGATGATAAATCTCTTAGTGTTGAAGGATCCAGAACAATTCAAGTAGAAAATGGTCATTTCAATGATGTATTATGTGTTCCAAGTCTTTCTTGTAACCTTCTATCAGTATATAGAAATCACTCATTCAGGTGAAGGTAAAACCATAGAGTTTTCACCTCACAAAGTTGTAATCAAGGATCTAAAATATATTAAGCATGTTCTTGCAACTGGAATTGCTGATGATATTACTAGGTTGTACAAGTTTGACAACTTTGGGTCATCATCTTTTTCATCAGTTTTTGTTGCTCATAGCAATGACTTGAGCAAACTTTGGCATGAGCGGTTTGGTCATCTAAACTATCACTCATTGAAACAACTATGTAATCAATAGATGGTGACTGGTCTTCCTCTTGTTTCATGCAGAGATGGTGTTTGTGTCGGTTGTGTTCTCAAAAAACATCATCGGGACAGTTTTGAAAAACATGCCTCTTGGAATGCCTCGGGTCCTTTGCAGCTTGTTCACAGTGATTTGTGTGGTCCACTTTCTTCTCCTTCTTTTTATGGGTGCAAGTATTCCTTAACTTTCATTGATGACTTTTCCAGACGTACTTGGGTTTACTTCTTAAAACTTAAGAGAAAATTATTTGACAAGTTTTTGGCCTACAAGGCTCTTGTAGAAAAGAAATATGGACATCAAATTCAAAGGTTAAGAACAAACAATGGAGGCGAATATGTGAACAATAATTTTACAAGTTACTGCACTACACAGTGAATCCAAATGCAACACACTGTTCCATATACACCACAACAAAATGGTGTTGCTGAGAGAAAGAACCGCACATTAAAATAAATGACTAACTGTATGATCCAATCTAAAGGATTAAGTCTAAAGTATTGTGCAGAAGCCATCAACAGTGAAAATTACATAGTAAATCGCACTCCCACAAAGGCTATTAAAAATATAACACCGGAAGAAGCTTGGACTAAAATTAAACCAGATGTAATTCATTTTCGTGTATTCGGCAGTATAGCATGGGCTCACATTCCTGATGAGAAAAGGAAAGCATTGCAGCCTAAAAGTGAGAAGTGTATATTTGTTGGTTATTCTGAAGATGTCAAAGGTTATAGACTTCTTCAAACACATTGTAATGAAATTATTATTAG
>SNQJ01S0035485.1:84343-139579 GCA_010110895.2 Picea sitchensis | reverse complement strand
TTATATCATTACACTTGGGGTTTATTTACAAGAGACTTAGAAGCACAATATGGGAAAGTTTGGGAACATGACTACATCAGTTAATTGACAAGAATCAAGCACTTAGGTGATATTGAAGATTATAATTCAAAATTCCAGGTATTGGCCAAAACGATGGATAACATAAGTGAAGAACACTTTTTGGAAGATTACATGGGTGGATTGAAACAAGACACTAAACATGATATTTTCTTAAGACAACCTACAAATATTGTGGAAGCTATGCAAAATGATCGTCATATTCATGCCAAAAATAAGGCTACACACAAGTCTAGCATTGGAAGCGGAGATCATTTTGGGGGTCATAAGAAAACCATTCCTCAACCAACAAGGTTTACACCTCAACAAATGGATGAAAGAAGAGAAAAAGGAGCATGTTTCAATTGTGACAACAAATACAGTAAAGGGCATCAATGCAGTGAGAAGAAATTATTCTACATGGAATGTGAAGAGGAAGAAGATAACATACATAAACGAATAAGGTTGACACCTCAACAAGTGAATGAAAGAATATCAAAAGGACTATGTTTCAATTGTGACAACAAGTACAATAAGGGGCATAAATGTGGTGAGAATAAATTATTCTACATAGACTGCGAAGATAAAAAATATCAAGAATTGGAACCATCACAAGACCTAGATCTAGAAGATACTACTCCAACAATATCTTGTCATGCATTGGCTGACATCGTTACTCCACAAAACCTCAATATACAAGGATACATCAAAAAGAAAAAGGTAAGAATATTGATTGATTCAGGTAGCGCCCATAATTTCATCAATTACAAATGAGCAAAATATCCCAATTGCTTTGTATATTCGACACCATAGTTTCAAGTAATGATTGCAAATGGAGGTACAATAATTTTTTTAGGGAAATTCCATAGTATTAAGATCAACATGGGGGAATATTTTCTGGATATCCCCATTATTTCCATCCAAATTGGGGGAGTTGATGTTGTATTAGGGGTCCAATGGTTGCAATCACTGGGAATAGTGGCCTTTGATTTTCAAAATATTTTCATGAGATTTTCCTCAAATGGAAAGGAAATTGAGCTTAGAGGTATCCAAGGGAAACCCTCTAAAGTGATAATCTCTAATAACATGGAAACATTACTAAAAAAGGGACACCAAGGTGTAATTGCACAATTATGCTCACTTGATGTTCAAATATCTTTAGCCCCTGCTCCATCAAAACTCCAAATAGTTATCAACAATCATTCTAAGGTATTTGGTGAAATTCCAAAGGGTCTTCCACCTACTCGAGATCATGACCATGCTATTCATTTGCAACCAGGAAGTGTACCACCTAACATTAGGTGTTACAGATATCCATATGCATGGAAGAGTGAGATTGTGCACATGATCCAGGAAATGTTAGAGATTGGCATCATTCAACATAGCCAAATTTCTTTCTCTCCACCAGTGGTGTCGGTTACAAAAAGGGATGGTTCATGGCATATGTGTCCAGATTATAGACAACTCAACAAAATGACCATCAAATATAAGTTTCCTATCCCTTTCATTGATAAATTACATGGAGCAAAATTCTTTACCAAGTTGGATCTTTGTTCGAGGTATCATCAAATCAGAATGAGGCAGAAAAACATTCCTAAAACAACTTTTAGAACACATGAAGGTCATTATGAGTTTTTGGTTATGCCATGTGGACTCACTAATGCACCCTCAACATTTCAAAGCTTTATGAATTCTATTTTCAATCCCTTAGAAAATTTGTGTTAGTATTTTTTGATGACATACTAATCTACAAAAAATCTTGGGAAGAGCATGCACAAAATGTTGACAGAGTATTACAACTATTAGAAGTGCAACAAATTTATGTAAATCCTTCCAAGTGTGCCTTTGGGGTTCAAGAAGTGGAATATTTGGGTGATATTGTATCTCATGAAGGTGTAAAAGTGGACCATGACAAAATTAAATCTATGAGGGAATGGGCAATTCTAAAAACCTTGAAGAAACTTAGAGGATTCTTAGGATTGACATGCTATTACCACAAGTTTGTCAAGAACTATGGCCAAATAACATCACCTCTAACAACACTATTAAAGAAGGAAGCATTTTCGTGGACCGAAGAAGCAACCAAAGCTTTTGAAAAAATTAAGGAGGTTATGTGTACAACTCTCGTCTTGGCCACACTCGACCTTACAATTTTTTTTTATTGTGGAGTGTGATGCCTCAAGCCATGGAATTGGTGCAGTTTTAATGCAAGAAGGAAGGCCCATTTCCTTTGGAAGCAACCAAATTAAAAGAACAAACTTAGTCAAACCCATTTATGAAAAATAAATGTTGGCCATACTACATGCAATTCAGAAATGGTGCCTCTACCTAATAGGAAGACACTTCAAGGTAAAAACATATCATGACAGTTTGAAGTTCTTCTTGGAGCAACGATTATCTTCAGAAGAGAAACAAAAATGGGTTACAAAGATGTTGGATTATGACTTTGAAATTATCTACAAAAAATGAAAACATAATTTTTTAGCCTATTCCCTTTCCATGAAAGAAGAAGAAGCAGAAGGTTCACTATGTGCTATTTCTATCCCACAATTTGATTGAGTGGAAGAAGCAAGGATATAATGGAATCAAGATCAAAAGGTATGCAAGATAATTCGACAACTAAATGAAGACCCCATTTTAGTAGATAATTTTTCATGGAATAATGATTTGCTATAGTATCATGATCTCTTATACTTATGTAAGAATTCCCAACTCAAACAAAATATACTTCTAGAATTACACACTTCTCCTATAGGGGGACATTCAAGAATTTTGAAAATACACCACATGATCAAGAATGATTTTTTTTGGGGAGGTCTTAAAAATTATGTTCAAAAGTTTGTGTCTGAATGTTTGGTCTACCAACAGAATAAGGAAGAGGTAATCAAGACTCCATGTCTCTTACAACCATTAGCTATACCAAACCAATGTTGGGAATAATTTTCCATGGATTTTATTACAGGTTTACCCAAATATGAAGGAATTAATGTCATCATGGTAGTAGTGGATTGAATAACAAAGTATACACATTTTTTCTCTCTTTCTCATCATTTTAAAGTAAGTACAGTAGCAACAAAATTCATGGAAGGAGTTCACAAAACTACATGGAGTCCTTAAGATTATTGTAAGTGACAGAGACCCAATTTTCACTGGAAATTTTTGGACTGGGTTGTTTTCTTGTCTAGGTACTCAATTGGCTCATAGGTTATCTTACCACCCTCAATATGATGGGAAAACTGAGAGTGAATAAATGTCTAGAAAGGATATCTTTGTTGCTTTTCATCCAATAAGAAAAGACAATAGGTCAAGTGGTTTCCCTTGGAGGAATGGTGGTACAACAAATCCTTCCATACTTCATCAAAAATGTCCACATTTCTAGAAATTTATGGATATCATCCTCCATCCATCACATCACCCTTGAAAGGAAATACAAAGGTTAAAGTAGTGGAGGACCACATAGGGAACGGACAAGAGGTCCTCAAACTATTGAAGGAAAACTTGGTTATGACACAAAATAGGATGAAACAACAAGTAGATCAACATGTGAAAGGGAATTTGAAGTGGGAAATTGGGGATTTCTAAGGATGCAACCATATAAACAAATGTCCCTCAAGCAAAAAAATAAGGACAATAAATTAACATCCAAATATTATGCCCCCTATAAGGTTTTGCAAAGGATTGGAAGTATGGCTTACAAATTGGAGTTGCCTTCATCTTCACGTGTACATACAGTCTTCCATGTTTCTTTCTTAAATAAGGTCATCGAGAACAAGATCCCAATACAAAATATTTCACCAAAGATAAATGAATAACAAACAATCATACTAGATCCATAAACGATCCTTGAAACAAGAATTAAGCAGTTGAGAAATCGAGCAATTACATAGTACCTCATCAAATGGAAGAACCTACTAGTGGAAGAGACATAATGGGAATATGAGTTCTTCATGCAAAAACATTCGTGTTAGTAAAGTGTTGAGGAAAACACTAGCTTGAAAGGGAGGGGCATGTTAATCCCTAGAAAAATCCCCACGTTATTAATAAAAACCCTTATTAAGCCCTAGATATTGAATTATTACATTTCTAGTAGGTTGGATAGAACCCTTCATTGCACCCTTTCATCATAATTGTAACCCTTTGTCTCCTATATATATATATATATCAAGGATATATAGTATTAGAATAATCTTATCTCAACTCATATTGTGTCCTGAAGTGGATATATTGTTAAGGAGGATTCCCCCTCGAAGTGGACTGTAATTTATTGATTTCTTATCATTTTTAAGGTGTTGGATCATAGCATGATATGTCTGAAGTCTTTTTCTGGAGGTCTAATAAGGGGAAACGTCCCAAAAACCCATTGCACACCACCGTACACCAATGTATATTGTTTTATACCACTGCACACCACCATATTATCATGTACCACCTTGTATCTACAAATATCAACTGAACTTGGATCCTAGAGTGATGTATCCACATCTATCCTATACTCAATCCCCCAATAAACTTGTGCATATACTTCCTTGTTGGATGGTCCTCAAGGAATTTTCTAAACTACTATCTCTGCAACTAAGACTTGAGTCAAAAGAAAGGACTCATGATCCCTGCAATGCAAAATAGGTGCATGGTCAAAACCCTTTGTGTCAAAACTCTCTTCAAATACCTGCAACTCTGAATGCTCCTTGTGCAGGATCGTCACAAGAGGCTCCTCCCTCATATCATGAGTGCCACTCATGCCCTCATGTGTCACTACTTCTAAATATGATGTCCCTCAGATTATTGTTAATGATAAAGATAATTCCACACTAAGATGGTAACAAATATCCTCAATCTCCCTTTCCTTGTCTTCAATGAACTTAAGATCAAGGTCCCTATCCATGAACAACTACAAGTAATTGACTTTTATCTGCTCTAGTTCTTCTTTGATGATGTGTAATTGAGAACCAGTGATCCCATCTACAACTCCTCTTTGTATCTTCTCCATTTGAGCTTTCCACATAATATCTTCAATAAACTTATGAGTACAATCTGCCCTTGTCAACACCTACACAATTTTCTCCTCCTTGAACAATAATTGGTCCTACAAATCTTGTTGAGGTAAAATCACATCCTCATCATCATCGACATCATGACTAATATATGGTATTGAATCCTCATCAAGCGTAGGCGCTATCTCACTTAGAACTCCCATGTCTTAATCATCATACACAGTGAAATTTATGGTATCCTCAACATCGACTAATTGGAACATACAATCATCACAAGATGTTTCCATCCTTATCATTTTATGATTCATCAGAGGTATACCCATTAAACACACTAGTGTCCTCAACTTCATTGGTTAGCTCTAATGATGTATACTAATTTGTTGTTTGGTTCCTCTTAAGGCTAGATGCATGCTTATCCAAAAGGTCAATTTGAGGTCCTGTTAAACCTTCCTCATGAAGTGAGGTCCTTGCTTCACCAACTTCTGCAGATTTGAACCCATTTTTCTTCTTCTTCCCATATATAAGCTTCAAAAAATCGAGACTCTCAAACAATGTTGTGAATTTCATTTGATAGTCCTCTATACTTTTTTGATAGTTCTGACAGACTTGCAATAATTTTTTCCTGAGTTCTTGACTTGTTTCCATACTGTAAAATCACGCGGCTTTTTCCAGAAAAAAACCTAAAAAATTGTCAAAATTAAAATGTTGATAACTTTACTTCCTGTACTCTGTTTCAACCGATTGGTTTTTTTAAATTGAGTATTTTTCCAAGAGGATCTCAAATATCCAATTTGTTTTGGAACATTTCCCCCATAAAGTTTCATATCTAAGCCTGAAGTGCGCCACCCTCTTTTTCCCTAAAAACTATTCTGCCAAAAGACCCCAAAATTTTTTCCCTTCTTTGGCAAAGGAAAGTTCTATGATGCAATCACAGGTTGGCAAGACCACCAACTCTGATACCACTGTAATATCCCTAATAGATCTAGGCAAAGATTTTATATTTCTATGGAATTATTTTATTTTTCCACAAATATTTTTGCATTCATTCTACTAAAGACATTTTATCAAACATATTGCAAGCATCCTATATACACTTGGAATAGAAGAGAATCATGGAATATTTTATTATGAATGGAGACTGAATACAACAATTCAATGGATTCTATGGAAGTTGTAATACACCAATGGAAAACACACAATACAAGCCAAAAACCTAGAATCATGCCATGACCTCCTCAACAAATGAGTTCAAACCCTCCAAGTGCCATAACCTCTCCTAGAAAATCACTACAACCCAAAACTGAAAACAAACCCAAGATGAATCTCCAATGAAGATCCTGGATGGATCCTCCTCCTTGTCTAGGCTAGGGTGGATATTTCACCACTAAAACTAAACCTGCAATGGAAGGGTTTTTCCCAAAACCCAACAAAAATGCTAGCTACAAGAGAACTCAATAAGATATCAAATCATAATACCAAAGTGAGGCTCTACCCATCCTTTTATCCTTTTTCCATGCCTTCTAGAACATTCCCCTTTTTGACAAAATCAAATGTAACTTCTAGAACTTCCCCTTTTTGACCACATCAAATGTAACCTCTAGATTTTCCCCTTTTTGACTAAATAAAATATAACCCTTATTTTCCCTCCAATTTTCACTTTAAGATTAAAAGTCACTTTAATAATGGTTAAGTAACTTATTAATCTAAAGTTATTTTACTTCCCTAATGTCACTTTAAAAACATAACATATCCTAATTAAGTGACATTAAATGACCCCCCTTTTTACATCTTTTTCTCCACAGACAAGCCACGTAATTCCCTTCTACTACAAAGTAGGGGAACCCAAAAATAGGGACATAACATTGTTTTTTATTTGTTATTGATGATAACCCTAGAACTATTCAGGAGGCTACAAATTCAAAAGATAGTAAACTATGGAAGAAGGCCATGGTTGAAAAAATGGATGCCTTGGACAAGAATGAGGCTTGGGATTTGGTTGAGTTGTCAACTAGATGAAAACCTATTGGTAGAAAATGGGCATTTAAGAAGAAGTTGAACACATAAGGTAAAGTGGAGAAGTACAAAGCTCACTTAGTAGCAAAGGGATATTCTAAGGGGGAGGGAATTTATTTTGGTGATATTTTTTTATCTTGTTTCTTTAACTTCTATAAGATTTATTTTGTCTATCATTGTTTCTTTTGATCTTGAATTAGAGCATATGAATGTGAAGATGACATTCCTACATGGGGATCTTGAAGAATAAATCTACATGAAACATATACAAGGTGTTATAGTGAAGGGAAAGAAGGAGTCAGTTTACAATTTGAAGAAGTCCTTATATGGATTAAAATAATACCCAATAATGTGGTATCAAAAGTTTGATACTTATATATTGGGACTTGGTTTCTCAATAATCCAAGCTTATCACTATGTGTATTCCAGAGTCATTGATTCTTATTTAATTTATGTGGTGTTATATTTTGATGATATATTGTTGATTGGAAACAATAATGAAATCATCAAGGATGTCAAAACTTGATTGTCTTATGATTTTGATATCAAATATATCAGTGTTACAAATTTTATTTTGGGCATGGAAATTGATATAGATCAAGCAAACATGAAACTTCAGTTGAATTAAAAGAAATATGTTGAGGCAATGTTGAGAGGTTTAATATGTAGGAATGTAGACTAGGAAAGGTCCCTATTCATATAGGTCTAAATTTATTTGCATATCAATTTCCCAAGAGTACAAAAGAAGAGGTAGAGGACATGTTTCATGTTCTCTATGCAAGTGTTGTTGGAAGTTTAATGTATGTTATGGTTTGTACTAGACCAAACATTTCCCATGTAATTGGAGTTTTGAGCAGGTATATATCAAAACTAGAGAAGGAACATTGGACAACTATAAACAAGGTATTAAAATATTTGCATGGCACTTCAAAGCATGCATTCTACAACCATAGAATATATAGACCACACAAATAGATAGCCATGTAGGTTGGGTTAGAGGTCTTGACTGTAGAAGATATACAAGTGGTTATGTTTTTAACCTATTTGGTAGATAAATCATTGGGATGAGCAAGAGGTAGGTCATGGTTTCACTATCAACTACTTACATTGAGTACATGGTGACCATTCATGAAAGTAAGGAAGTTGTGTGGTTGCAAAGATTGTGTTCATGTATTGGTTTTGTTTATAAAGTAGCAAGAATAGATTGTGATAGCACAAGTGCAATTTTTCTTGAAAATAACTTTTCTTATCATGCTAAGACAAAGAATATTGTAGTACCGTTTTGTTAGAAACATGGTTGAAGACAACAAAGTGTTATTGGAGAAGGTAGATACCTTGAATAATGTTGCATACTTATTGAAGAAGTCTGTTAGTTCTGAGAAGTTCTCTTGGCATTGAGAATCAATGGGCATAATTACCCTTAGTATTTAATTACATGAATTCTTTGTCTTGATCCCATGTTTGCAAAGTATTCAACAAGTGGGAAAATGTTGGATATATGTTCTATTTTTTGTGGGAAAACTTAGGTACACCCTAACAAGGGTCCATTTTTTGTTCCTTTTATGCTTTTATGGCAATGAAATGGTTTTTAGCCCATTGTAGTCTAATCAAAGGTAATGAACTTGGGTTGTAATATAATGTGGGTTAAGAAGTTAGGGTTATTTGAATCTATGGAATAACTAAATATTGTATTGTGAACGATTAAGTTATTACAATGAGACATAAGGGTGTAGTTTTGAGTTATGTTGGCTTTCTCGGTTAAGGGTTTCTAGGGTAAATCTTGTGTATACTATGTGTGAATGCGCCAATGTTTCTTTTTGATTTAAGATTTTACAAGAATTTCCTTTCTTGAATTGGTTCATCAAACTCTTCACATACAAACATGTCATGCATAATACCAAATTTTACCATGTTTATAAAATTCTACATGAAGTGCATACAAACATATGACACATAATATTAAATTTCACGAGTTATAAAAATCTATTTCAAAATTATCAAAATTTATCTAAGGGACTATATTCATGTGAAAAAGATGGAATACAAACAAATCCCATTAATGCGTAACTTTTACCATGAACACAACCATTTTTCAAAGGATTGTTCCAAAATAAAAACACCGGCCACTTTGGAGACAACACAACTATAAGACGGGGGAGGATTCAAGAAAGTGACAAATTTGGAGAAGAAAAGATTGCAAAACCAAAATAAAAAGAAAAGGAAGAAGTGGAAGCACAAAATAAATCTTTTTTCCTCGATAATGATAAGAAATATAAGAAAAGGAATTGACATGTTAAGAACCTTATGCTCTATGTCTCTACATATTACAAGGATAAGTAGGAAAATTAGGAACACGAGGAGGGTGAAATTCCTAATACAAACTCATAAAAATAACACATAAAATATTTTTGTATTTGAAGAAGATAAGTATGTAAAGATACTAAATCACAACGGAATGGGTCCAACCCATTTTCTCAAGCATTGAGATATGCCACCTACATCCTTTGCAATTCTACTAGTTTCAAAGCAAGAAGGAACTCCTCTCTCCCTAAAATAAGATAAAAAACACTAAGAATCCACTAAACAAGAAAAATAAAGGGGAAAGAGAGAAATAATCTACAAATAATAAATCCCTCAAAAACCAAGCGATCATAAATCAATCTTTTGAGACACATAAACAAATCAAACCCTCCAAATCATGAAATTTATGTCTTAGAATGCAGAGGATTATAAAACTTAGAAATAAAAAACCAGATAAGATTCCTAATCAATAAAGAGAAGTTAGTTATGGTTCTTCTTAAAAAAACCAAAGTTATGATACACAAGCTTTGAAAAAATAAAAATCTCTATCGAGAAAAATGCAGAGTGGATCTTAAGAGAAGCATAAGAGTTTTTAGGGGACTGGCCATTCTATGGGATCCCCCCATTATAGTTTTGGAAAATATTTCTCTTTGAGATAATTAGATGACATTTTAAGGCATAATATTACATATAGGATCACCCTTTAAGGTCACAAATGTATATTCTTTGAAAAATTAATTGGAAGAAAGACATTGCTAGGACACTCTTCGACAAGTCTTATCAGAAAATCCTACAATCAACTAATAATAGTTGGAATTTTTTGTTGAGAAATAAAGAGAAAAGAGGTGGCTCAATTGTCAGAGACCCATGTAGAGAAATGATGGAATAAATTATGTAGGAGTGGGGCTTCCTTGACATTAAACCCCATCTAGTAAAATACACTCAAACAAACAAAAGGATAGGGCCATGTTTCATTGTTGAAACACTGGATTGATTATTGGTTAAAGACTCCTTTATGGTTAAACATATGGACATATCCTAAATCATTATCACGTATCATCCTCAAATCATAGGCCCATAGTGTTGGACATAACCCCTTACTAAAATTCAGGTACCATTCCATTCATATTTAACATCCTTTTATGGACAAAAGAAGAAAAAATCTTAGAATTCAGTAGAGAAACATGGACCCTTCCACTAAATGTGTGGGTCTAATTCATTCAAGTGGGAGAAATAAAATATGAATCTCCAATTATATATCAAGTAATGGTCCAAAGACTAGGGTTGTAAGGAAATGAAGTACAATTAAAGTTAGTAGCTATGTAGCGACCCTCCTCTTGCTACGACAACAACTCTGATAACAGGTGCAATTTTTTTTTTTTTTTGGTTTAAGGTGTGTGCGCGTGTGTAAAAAGGAACGAACACACTTGAATCTACGTCGCCACCCGAAAACCAACATGACGTAACCATGATGATCACAACAAGAAGACCGAAGGCACACACACGGCTGGTCACCAAGAAACATGGCGACCATAGACATAAAAGGCACAGCAGTGCTTAGCAAACATTTTAACGATATCTTGGGTCATGCAGTCTGAACCTGAAAGGAGAATCCATGGTAGTATATTTTACTATTTACGCGGAAAGTAGAGCGTTTAATCTTAGTTCTATGCTCCAAAGAGAGAGAAGGTCAAATAGGCTCTTGGCTACTCGAACATAAACTAGTAATCTCAGAGTCGGGTGTGTGAAGTGGAAACTCTGCCTTTTAAAGGGCTTGAGACTCTTGATATGGCACTGCATTCTTTACATAGAAAAATAATCACACACACAACCTTATATACTAAGGATACATGAAGATGTCCACAACGTAGCATAAGCAGACCACGCAAAAGATTTACAACCATGTACAATAAGGGTTAAAGAACAAAAATCCACAAAGGAAGGCATAAGCTAAATACAACCTCATCAACTACCCAACCAATAATCCTGGCTAATGGTCAATATCTAAGATCTAAATGGGCGCTAAGTATCGATCACTGAACTGGTCTAAGTTTATTGTAGTCTTACATCCTGATGGCAGGTCATAAATCAAATTGCGCATTTACAACTTTTTGTTAGTATTGAATCATTTAAAAAACTCAATAAGTCAACATGTAAACTTCAATTTAGCATTAAGAATCAATCTACATTAAGGGTTTAACAAATAAAAACAAGATACCTAGTCATAATATCTAAACAATCCCATCTTTAATAAATGCATAAAAGAATAATCCCTTCTTTAGATAAATAACTAAAGGAATAAATATTTTCTTTAAATAAATTGTAAAGAATAAATCCCTTCTTAAATGAATAATTAAAAGAATGCATCTTTTCTTTAAATAATGGGTCGAATAAATCCCTTCTTAAATGAATAAATAAAGAAATGCATCAGACATATCTATACTTTAACTTATAACTTAGCTTCCGCTTACTAATGATGTTTATCATTTTGGTTTTAAATACTGTGTCTAACTAAATCAGTTGACAATATCAACATGCTCAAATGTTCCATGAGAGTTTATATACTTTATCCACTAGAGTTTTCCATCACTGGTTTATCACAAGTGGAATGAAAGGTTCGGAGTTCTTTTTAATTAAATATTTTTAAAATCAAAGTGGATTGAAAAATTCCAATTTTTATTTGAAATAATTTTGAAATAGAAAAAGTATCAATGCAATACTTACCTTGTCTCGGACTAAGAGATGAATTTACATGCAATGTTTTTAAATTGTAGTTTCTTTTTCCACGTGGAAGGTTCTCCCTTATATTCAACAGTATATAAAGATTTTACAAGGTGGCGATTGAAATGCCCGTATAGAGAGACCTGTATGCTGTAGACAACACACAACTTGTCAAATGTTGGTAGAAAAATGTCGAACTTTGCAACAGCCAATTTATTAGCCCCATAACCCTTCCACGAGAAGCGATGAAGAATGATATAACAAGGTATATATTAGATTGACACAAGCCAAAAGCCCAGAAGTGAAGTCAGGTCCTGTACAGGCGAATTTAATGAACGGTGATAAAAAAAATATCGCGCCAGAAAAATTTGCGGAAGGAATTAAAATTTTAAAGGGTTATAGTTGACTGACCAGTAGGCAGGGCGATGGAGTACAACAGAGCGGTGTACCTGCTTGCATTCAAGGTTAGAAGTTGATGCGCCTATCTAGAAGAACACTGGCAAAGGAATCAGCAAAAGAAAAATGCAGAGGTGTTGCGTCGGCAACCTCCAGGCAGAGGAAAACGAGAACGTTCAAGAAGAGCTTACGCCGGTGACTTCGCTGAGGGAAAATAGATTCTGTAGAGCGTCATCTCATGGGCAAAAAGTATGGGACTCAGGGTGAGAGACAATCTCACACTCAGGCAAAAGTTCAGAAAGAAATCATCATATAATTTGGGTTATAGTTAACAGTCGTTCTGGCGAGGGTATACCCACACATTACCAACTCATAGAAGGGAGATTTACACAAAAACGTGTATCAAGAAC
This sequence comes from Picea sitchensis, assembly GCA_010110895.2. NCBI lineage: Eukaryota > Viridiplantae > Streptophyta > Pinopsida > Pinales > Pinaceae > Picea > Picea sitchensis. The sequence continues at coordinate 126,690 of SNQJ01S0035485.1, read as the reverse complement.
TTACCACCAGACCATAGAAAAAAAAATTCCCATGTTGCAATCAATGCCCACCGTCACAAATGAAACATGCCCCCAGCCATGATTAAATACCCACAGTGATACAAACGCCCGCAGTCATAGAAAATGTCCACAATAGATTCGAACGCCCATAGTAAAAGGAAACACCCACAGAATGTAATACACCAACAGAAAATAAAAACGCCCCGACAGTGTAGAAACGCCATGGTTGAATGGTTAAAACACCCACTGTGAGATTGAGCGCCCGCGAGAAGAGCAATTCATTACAGAAAAAATAAAATGCAAGATAGAATCAAATTGCGGAGACACCATTCGATTGTTGGGCGAAGAGGAAAATGCAGTTGATTAAAGAAGGGCCAATCGGCATAGAAACACCAGGTAGTTCATGGTTGGGGGATGCAAAGGGTTCGGGTGCATCAATCTAAGGGTAACTTAAAATAAAAGTAAAAAAAGCGAGAGCCTTCACATACTCTTCGGCAGAGGTAAGAGACAACAGGTTTTATTAAAAAATTGTTAACTCACAACCATTCATTTAAAAGAGGCCTTATTGCCAGATCCGAATATAGCGACAGTAAGTAAATTTCAGATCGTAAAATCTCATTCCTGAAGTTCATTACAATTTCCAAACAAACTTTATTTTAGCAATGCATAGCAAATCCTTACAATTTCCAAACGAATCTTCATTACAAAAATATTTTTGCCAAAAACACAAACACAGAGATGTATAGCAACAATCTTAGAAATCCTTTAACCAAGCGAGAGAAGGGTTCATATACAACTTTAAGCATTTCACATTATTCTTAACAACAAACCTACTTGCGTACATATGACCGACGAAGAATAACCTGAAGACACAGTCCCACACTTGAGCTCCGAGCCGCTCCCGCTCCTTAGGCCAGGTCGAGGTTGCCGACTGCCTCCTAGCCAATCGCTGGAATACCTTCCCCATGGCCCCAAGGCATAAATGGGCCTCACACAGTCCAGATGGTAGATATATCTTCCCATCTCACCTCGCAAGACTGAGCTACCAGTCCCTAGCAGAATTTGGAAAATCTCAACTCCTCACTAGCAAACAGTCAAGTCCAAATCCAGGGCGATAGCGTTACCTCATAACCCATCCCCATCTTCCTCATCTACCTTTCTTTTATAGAGGTTTGAGACCTCCCCTTGCCCTAAATCACATTTCATTTAATTTTTAATGAAAACCCTCTAAAATTCTATGTCCTACAAGTGTCCGCTCTCATCCCCCACGTTTCTCAAAATTATTTTCTTTAAATTTATTAAAGGCTCATTTCCCTATTTTTTATTATTCACTTTCTTTTTTAAACCAAGGTAAATGCGCTAATTAATGCTTTCATTTATTATTTATTTAATTATCTTTTGTTCTTTCACAAGTTAGGAAATAATTTCTTCTTTGCAAAATTTTAAAACCATTAGTTTTAATTTAATTGTTACTCTCATTATTTACTAGAGAACATGAAGACCTAACTATTACTTAAGTGGGTTTTGTTTGAATTTTTATTTTTATGCTAGGGCCTTTTTCTTTAAGGTTACACTAAAAATTTTTACCCTAGAAAGTCTTAGGCTTAGGACTTAGATTGAGCTAGGTGACAATTGGTTAGGGGAGTTGTTTAAGGATTTCTTAAGATGTTAATGTCTTAGGGCCGTCTAGGTTTATTTCTTCCTCATCATCGGTCGCGGCCCGTGCCCGCCGGGCCTTTTCGTGTTCTAGGGTGCCCACTTTCGCCTGGATTCGTTCTTTTAGCAAAAGCGTGCCCGCCAGGGATGTATACGTGCTCCAAGGGTGCCACTTTCGCTTCTTGTTTTTCTTTTAGCGTGGCGTGCCCTTCGGGATGCACCACACGCTCCAAGGATGCCACTCAGAGCTTGGCCGATTGGTGAACATCTATAACCCTTGGGTCAACACTCCGTAGGGTGAACTTGGCCAGACCAAGGGCTCCTAAGGAATAAGGCCCCCACGTAGCAATGCCTTATAGAATCATCGTGGTGGTATCCTGATCTTCCCTCTCGCGACATCGTGGATCCTCTTTCGAACTAAGGTAATTGTTAACCTCGATTCGAACCCGGCCAGAGATGCTGATGGCCCGTGGCATGGATGCTATCACACCTCTCCCTCAACCTCTGCGGAAATGGTATTGTGGCCCCTTTACTCATATGTGATTCAGTGCGACGAAGCTATTGTCAGACTGCATCATCGACAATCGTGTCGGAACATGTCAATCATCAAATCATCAAATCAATGAAATATCCGCGATAAATAAATCCAACCCAATTAGCACACTCCGACTCAGTCCGGTGTCCAAGGGGGGTTCCACCGATCCCTCTGCATCATCAAGGTCCAAAACCATGCACCTCAATAAAAATATGTCAATAGCTTTTGTGCATCAAATGAAGTAAACATCCTTGTAGTTTTATCATAACATCGCCAATCAAGTACCGATGGCATCAGAAAATTCGAGATCCTTGCGAGAAAGTGTCCTCAAATAATAATAAGTTTTCTCAGTGCACTGTAGCGGGATGTTACATACACCTCTTGGTCTAAACTTAGTCCGGAAGTTTTACCGATGCTCATCACCCGAAATAAAAGTATCCACCGGTGTCGTAAGTCTATCTATCAAACAAAATGAAGCTGGCGGCGCATATCGCTATCGTCCTCCAGTCGTCGGTCGCGGACTATAAGCTGTCCCATAGGACCTTGTTTGATCTGGATTCGACATGCGTGGCGTAGAGCGATGATCTAAGATGTGGACCCGTACCATTGAGCTCTCCCTCGTCGATACTTGCAAAGACTCATATTAATCAAATTAATTGTAGGATCACTAATATAATGTCTCCAAAGAGATACATGAAAAACATCATTCATACACCTCAAAGAATCGAGGCAAAGGCTGAGTGATGAGCCATTTGCTATTTCCACGATCTTGAAAGGTCCCATGAACATAACATATATTTTAGCTCCCTGTTCAAACGTGATCAAACTCTTATGCGGTTTAACCCTTAAGAAGACTCGATCGCCCGACCTCGTAACTTCTGATTACGACCGGTGTATCGACATAACTCTTCTGTCAATCCTGCGCTGCATCCTTTGTCTTATGGTTTGTTTCTCTTCCATTTCTTGGATTGCTTACGGTTCCACCGGTTCCTATCCTTAAGCCAATCCCAACTCAAAGGAATCTGACAGGGTAAAAGCCCATAAAAACTCAAAAGGCACCATCTTAATGGTGCTGTAGTAACTATTGTTATTTGTAAGCGAATTCTACTAGAGGCAGAATTCCTCCCAGCGCTTTTGTTGGTCCATCACATACATGTGCAACATCTCTTCCAAGGTTTGGTTGGTACGTTATTACGTAAAATTAGGTCTCCGGGTGATATGCGGTACTAAAATTGAGTTGTGTTCTGAGGGCACCTCTTGAAAACTTGTCTAAAATCATCCAGTAAACATTGATTTTCGATCGGATATAATCTTCTTAGGCATGCCATGCAGCCTCACAATCTCAGCGATGAAAACTCGCTCGTATGTGGGTGCGCGATACGCCGATGCATTATGAAGATAAAATTGAGCACTCTTAGGTCGGAGTGTCTACCACTCTGAAAATCGAGTCATGCCTCGCCGTCGGTGGCAATCCAATAAAATCCATTGAAATAACTTCCCATTTGATTAGAGATGGCATGTGGATTGAAATGAAATCCCACAGGGTGTCTATGTTCAGCCTTTGCACAGCGACATTCTAGACATTCGACCACATAGTTGACTATGTCGACCTTCATTCCCTTCGGAAGAATAAGGGTTTAAGGTCTTCCCTCATCTTAATGACTCACCGTTGAGAGCCATGTAAACTTCTCTATGATCCTCTCTTGGGATCAACATCCTCAACTTGTCGTTTGGCTGATGCGATATGACCTCCTAAACCTCAATAACCCATCACCGTAAATGAATATCCCTCATATCGTGGGTACCATCATTGTGTTTTGTCAGATGAAATCCTCGACCTCTTTATTACCCGATCATCATCCGCGTTATGGTGAGAATCTTCTCCGTAGATTACGTCTGAAGAGGCAACATCAAAAATATCGTGGTCGAGCAAAGCGTCGATACTTGGTTCAACTTGTTCCCTTTATGTAAGTAATCACCGTAAGTCATTACTTCGCTAAACAATTCCGATAGCAGCGGATTTTCGCGTGTTCAGGTCGCTTTGCTTGAAAATGTGTTGCAGCCCACAATGATCAGTCTTTAATTCAAATTTTCATCTAACAGGTAGTGTCTCGAACCTTCAAGGCATATACGATGAATAACAACTCCAAATCGTGCATCAGCGTGGATTCCCCTCATGCCTTCTCGACTTCCTCGAAATGTAAGCAATCGCTCATCCATATTGCATCAAGACCCCACCCAAGCCTTCCTTGTGGATCGTCGGTGCATCACAAAGTCTGCGTCCATGTCAGGGACTTTTAGTCTCGGCGTTGTTGTCAACAACTCTTTAAACCTCGAAATGCTTCGGCGCGCATTTCTCGTGCGATAAACTTCTTGTTTCTTAAATTCCGTGTCCGGTTTGCTGTCTTGAAAATCCCTCGACAAGCGGAGTCGATAATATCTGCTAAACCCATGAAGCTACAGCACTTTTGTGACATTAAATTCGACACATGCCATTCCATAATAGCCTCAACCTTGTTTGGATCCATGGCGATACCTTCATAGGAGATGATGACATGCCCTAAGTAGTGAATCCTCGATTGATAAAAGAGCATTTGGACAACTTCCCATACAATTTGTGCTCGTAGACACTGGTACCAAAGCGCCAAGTGCAAGTTCTCGTCATGCTCTTCCATCGTCGGAGTAGATCAAGATATTGTCAATGAATGCTTGGGCCGAACTTGTCCAAGTACTACATGAGGAACAACCAGTTCATCAAACTCATAAATACCCTTGGGAAGTTTGTCAATCCAAATGGTAAAATAACAATGGCTTCGTAATGTCAAATCTTGTCTTAAAGGCCCGGTCTTAGGGCGTCATCCTCAACTGATCTGGCGGGCATTACCACGATCGCCAAATGCGATCTTCAGAGAACAGGTCACCCTTCATTTGATTGAACGGATCATCGAGATTCTTAGCGGTAGGGATCGCGATTCTTGATCGTAGCCCTGTTGGGTTGATGGTAGTCAATGCAAAGAAACCTCCATGATCCGTCCTTCTTTCGAATGAAAATGACCGGTGCACCCCAAGGTGACACACAAGTATCGGTCAGATCAACAGCTCCTTGATTTCATTTTTCAACTCTTGCAACTCACGGGTCGACACTCCAGATGCGTTCTTGCTATCGGTTCGGTCCACAGCTTCAAGTCTATGGTAAACTCAGGTTTACGCCGGCTGACCTCGAGGCAACTCCTCACGGAAATATGTCCGCCGACTCCTTCACCACTTGAAAGGTGTTCTAGACCTTCCACTACTCCCTTCTACTTTAGCGCAAGGATCACGCAAAGTTTGCACCTTGCGCATACTCTTGAAATGGCGTAAGGAAGAGGCGAACCCTTGAGGAAACTCCTGGTTCGATCCCTACTGATCACCGCGTCTGTCTGCGTCTCAACCAAGCTCAAGCTGTTTGGTCTTTGCGGTTGAGTGTCGGCGATCATCGCGATTCCAACCAATCCATCACCAGATCCGCGGCGTCCTTAAGATCCCTAAGATCATGGCCGTACAAGTTAACCCTAAGGCCGACTCTCGGGGTTAAGGGCACATCAGTAACCTTTCTCGAATTTCTGTTTACGGCTCCCGAGGCCATCTCTATCCAACTAAACTCATCCTGTTTGACGCCTTTACCTTAATCCTTTTTAGCGGCGCACCAGAAATGAAACTCGGTAACTTTGGGTCTATCAAAATACTAAGAAGCTGCAGTTGGCGGCGGTACACATAGATCACCGAACGATCAATGGTGCTTTTCTGCACGGCGATTATTCACCCGGTACATGAATCGATGGAGCCTTGCTATATCTCCCCATGGTGGGTCCGGTGATCTGGGCATACGGTCCTCTCCATAGAGTTGATCGTGCTAGTAGTGTACTTACACATCCAACACCTTCTTCGACGGTAGTCACGGTGCAGAAGTGAAGATGGCCTTACTTAGGCACGGAAACCGTAGTCACGTTCCTCTTGAATAGGCCTAAAGCTGCTTTACTTCTGACGTGGCTAGCTGCCCGGTGTTGTGGTCCCTCGATAAGATTAACATTCTTTGGCGGTCCTTCGAGTGTAACGAAAGTGGATCCCCTCTAGAAGCAACGATATCCCAGCGTATGTCGGTGTCGATCTTTTAGCGGTGGCCCGCACCGGATGAACCACCTTGACTAGTCACCATTTGAGTCTGATGCGACCCCAGCGGTAGCTCCTCCTCGCCTATGAGGGCCTTTTGGACAGCAGCGTCGTTACAAGGTTTGAGGCGTCAAGATCCTAACCTTTGCCGCAGCGGTACATTTATTAAGGCCAAACAGTGCCTGATTGACTTTGAGCTTCGATTGTTAAGGTGCGAAACATCTGGAACGACTCACAAAGCGTGCCTCGTGCCGGGCACCGTCACGACCTCCCACAATAAATATCGTTGAACTCATTGAGCTGACACTCAATGAAGATTCCCCTCGAAGGTACCTCTCCGGAACCGTTCCTCAAATAGTTTCCATGACCGCGTCTTCCAGCGACCATGTTGGTATTGGCGGGGCGTCTTCCATCATAGAAGAGAGCTCTCCTTCAGTTGAAAGATCGCCATACAGACCTTCATGTTGGAGGTATAATCGCGAAGTGTGAATCCCACATTTCCATATTCTCCAACCATGCCTGCGGCGATTAGCACCATCGGGCGCAAGAACTTCGGAAATTTTACCTTCACCGAGTTCGGTGGATGCTACACAATAGCGATTAGATCTTGTAGCGGAGAAACCTCAGCGGGTGCGGCCAGCCTCGTCTCTATCAATCGGCTGATCGATTACCGGACATGCGCTGAAAGGACCTCATCATCTGACCACATCCAGCTACTATCGTCCTCTCAGGAACGCTTTCGCCTCCACGGGGTTAGACCCCTCCCGGTGATGGATGCTCTTTGGGCGTCGCACCTCCTCCCTAGCACCATAAAATACGCCTCGACTTCCTCTAACCATGATTACTGCATGCACAATCCTTTCGATCAGGTAGTATAATAAAATCCAACTCATGTCCTTGAAAGCGTGGCGAATCCCAAGTCGCTGAGTCAAACCTCGGCTTTGATACCATATGTAGCGACCCTCCTCTTGCTACGACAACAACTTTGATACTTGAGTGCAATTTTTTATTTTTATTTTTTGTTTGTTTAAGGTTATTAGCGTGTGTAAAAGACGGACACTTGACTCTCGTTGCCACGAAAACCAACATGGCCAGTAACCCGCGATGATCACAACAAGGCAATGAAGGCGCACAAAAGTCACACCCAAGCAACGATGACCATAGACATAAAGAGGCACAACAAGTAACCCGCCAAACATTTAGCCAAACTAATCTTTGGGTCATGCAATTATGAACCACGAGGAAGGAAGATCATGGTAGCGATTTTACTATTTAGCAAAGGAAGCGGAAATTTTAGTTATCTGCTCCGGAGAGAGAAGGTCGGATAGGCTCTTGTTGCTTTCCGATGAGAAACTAGTAATCTCCGGTCAGTTATTAATGAAATTGAAACCACGCCTTTAAAGGGCCCAAGACTCTTGATCGACGGATTCTTTCAAAATAAAATAATCACACACATAGTCTTATATACTAAGGATACATGAAGATGTCCACAACCCGCCCAACGCAAGCAGACCAAGCAAAAAGATTTACAACCATGTACAATAAGGGCTAAAGAACGACAATCCTCAAAGGGAAGCATAAGATAAATACGACATCAACAACTACCCAACCAGTAATCCTGGCTAATGGTCAATATCTAAGATCTAAATTGACGCTAATCACCGATCACTGAACTGTCTAAGTTTATCGTAGTTTTATATCCTGCTGGTAGGTCATAAATCAAATTGCCCATTTACAACTTTATGTTAGTATTGAATCATTTAAAAACTCAATAAGTCCACCCGTATTCTTCAATTTAGCATTAAGCATCATTCTACATTGAGGGTTAACACATTAAAACAAGATACCCGGTCATAATATCTAAACAATCGCATCTTTAATAAAATATCGTCATTACCCGGCAAAATTTGCGGAAGGAATTAAAATTTTAAAGGGTTATAGTGGAAGACCATAGGCAAGGACGTGGGTACAATAACTAGGGCGTAGTGTGCACTGCAGTCAAGGTTAGGATTGGCATGCTATCCGGTAGCAAAGGAATCGGCTTGCTGAGAGGTCTTTAGCGTCGGCAACCTCAAATGAGCGAATGTTCAGCGAGCTTCTGCAGGTGACTTGGCGAAAATAGATTGTGAAGCGTCATCTCATGGGCAAAAGTATGGGACTTCGGTGTGGACAATCTCAGCTCAAGGGAAAAGTTTAAGAAAGTAAATATATAATTTGGGTTATAGTTGGCGGTCGTTACGGCGGTACACCCACATTACTGCAACGCCACGAAGGAGATTTACTGGCGTGGCGTAAGAACTTACCACCCACCGCAGGTAGAAAAGGGCATGCGTTACACAATCCATGCAGGTCACAAATGAAACACGCCCCAACCATGAATAAATAGCCACAACGATACAACGCCCGCAGTCATAGAAAATGTCCGCAATACATTCGAACGCCCATCGTAAAAGGAAACACCGACAGAATGTAAATACACCAACATAAAGTAAAAACGCCCCCGACAGTGTAGAAATTCCATGGTTGAATGGTTAAAATGCCCTCGGTGAGATTGAACACCCACAGAGAACGAATTAAGCCCATAGAGAAAATAAAAGCGAGATATAATCAATTGCGGGGACACCATTCGGTTGCTGGGCGAGGAGGAAAAGTGTAGTTGATTAAAGGAGGGCCAATCGGCATAGAAACACCAGGTAGTTCATGGTTGGGGGTTGCAAAGGGTTTGGGTGCATCAATCTAAGGGTAACTTAAAATAAAAGTAAAAGCGGCCTTTACATACTCTTGGCGGTAAGAGACAACGGGTTTATTAAAATTTGTTAACTTCACAGCCATTCATTTAACGAGGCCTTATTTCCGGATTTAGGAATATATACTTGACGATGCCGTAATTCCAGGCGTAAAATCCTCATTCACGAAGTTCATTTCCAATTCAAACAAACTTCATTTCAGCAATGCATAGCAAATCCTTACAATTTCCAAACGAATCTTCATTACAAAAATCTTTTGCCAAAAACACAAAGCGGTGTAGCAGCGGCAATGTAGAGAATCTTTTAACCAAATGTAGAGAAGGGTTCATATACAACTTTAAGCATTTCACATTATTCTTAAACAACAAACCTACTTGCGTGCACGTGACCAGCGAGTAACTTATGAAGAAGCAATCCCTCCTTGAGCTCAGTGCGCTCATTTAGGCCCAGTGAGAGACTACACCGGTACCTCCCGGCCAATCAGCTAGAGGTGCTCTGCTTCCCCCTTAGCCCCCAGTACGCAAAGGGGCCCTCACCATGGAGTCAGGATGCTAGATCTAGCAGCTTCCCGGATGGCCTCATAAAGGCTGTTCACCACTCCTTAGAAATTTTGGAAAATCCCAACTCCTCAGCAAACAATCAGAGTCCAGTCGGCCATTAACATTACCCTCATAACCCATCCCCCATCTTGCCCTCATCTACCTTTCTTTTATAGAGTTTTGAGACCCCCTTGCCCTAAATCACACTTCATTTAAGTTTAATGAAAACCCTCTAAAAAATTCTCTATCTTACAAGTGTCATTCATCCCCCGCGTTTCTCCAAAATTATTTTCTTTAAATTTATTAAAGGCATGTTTCCCTATTTTTATTATTCCCTTTTTTTTTTTTAGAGCAAAGTTAAATCACGGCTAATTAATCTTTTCATTTATTATTTGTTTAATTATCTTTGTTCTTTCACAAGTTAGGAAATAATTTCTTCTTTCTGAAAATTTTTAAAACCATTAGTTTTAATTTAATTCTTACCCTCATTATTTACCCAAGAATTTTATGAAGACCTAACTATTACTTAAGTGGGTTTTGTTTGAATTTTTATTTTTATACTAGGGCCTTTTTCTTTAGGTTACACTAAAATTTTTACCCTAGAAAAGTCTTAGGCTTAGGACTTAGATTTTGATCTAGGTGACAATTGGTTAGGGAGTTGTTTAAAAAGTTTATTAAGGTGTTAGTGTCTTAGGGCGATCTAGGTTTATTTCTTCCTCATCATCCCGTCACGACGTGCCTTTAGGATGCACCACATGCTCCAAAGGGTGCCACTCACCTCATTACGTTTCTTTTATTATAGCGTGCGAGGATGCACCATGTGCTCCAAAGGGTGCCACTAAGCTTCTTGTGTTTCTTTTAGCGTGCGCTTCAGGATGCACCCCGTGCTTCAAGGGTGCCACTTCGCCGAATTGATTGATTGGTAGACATCTATAGCCCACAGGTCAACGCCCAGCGAGGTGAACTTGTGGGAAGTGGGGCTCACAGGGAATAAGGCCCCGCCTTGTGCGTTCCCATAGAATCGCCGTGGCTGTCGCTGATGCGCCCTCCGCGACATCGTGGATCCTCTCAAACTAGGTGTCGTTAACCTATAGTTGAGCCTTTGAAGGTACTAGTAGGTTGTGGCGGAACTACATCCACCTCTCCCTCAACCTCTCACCGAGAAATCATTAGTAGCGACACTACTCCATATGTGATGCGAATTACGACCAAGCTGTCGTCATTGCATCATCAACAATAGTGTATGAACATGTCCACATCAATCATCGAATCAATGAAATATCACAGTAAATAAATCAGCCCAAAAAGCACACTCCCTGACACAATTCAATATTCAAATCAATGAAATATCACAGTAAATAAATCAACCCAATTAACACACTCCCTGACTCAATCTGGAGTCCAAGGGGTTCCACAGATGCCTCTGCATCATCAAGGTCCAAAACCCTGCACACTCAATAAAACTGCGTCAATAGCACCTGTCTACATCAAATAGTAAAACATCATGTCGTCTATCATAATGCACCATAATCAAGTATAAATGTTTTAACATCAGAAAAGTCCAGATCACTTGCGAGCAAGTGTCCTCAAATAATAAGTTTTCTCAGTGCGCCAGAGCGGGATGTTACAAGCTACTTGGGAAAAAATTGAAGCAATGGGATATTGATTTTCTAATTCAAGAAAAGAGAGGAGTTCCATAAGATAAATATTTCAAATCAACAAGAAGATTAAATTTGGAGAGTAAAGTATCCTAGTGTGTGGTTCCAATCACATGATAGAAACACAAGGTACTTTCATAGAATGGAAAATAAAAGAAGGATTAATAATTGAGTAATTGAAACTACCCTCCCAATTTGAAATTCTACTTTGAACTTTGCAATATTTCCAACCAAGTTTATGCTTTCCTTCGGGATTTGTGGTATGTACCACCAAGCATAGGTGACGAGGCTCAATAAAATCATCTTTTCTCATATCCCTAAAGTAATTGATGGTCAAGATGTATAAATTTTGGAAATTTAACTTTTAATGAAAATTCATAAATTTCACCTCAACCTTGAGGTTTCATGGATCTATTTCCTATGAACTTTCAAGATTAGGGATTAATATGAAATATTAATTTAAAAACACCAAATTCTTCATTTTTCTTCAACCCAATTCACAAGAAAAACCAAGAAAATAAACACCAATCAAGTGTATTTCAATACCACAAAGTTTCATCCCTTAGGGCATCCTTTCCAAGCATATAACATATTTAAAAATGACTTATTACAACATATTATTAAAATACTAAATATCCTCCTTTGTCTTCTAGATATGTGTTAAATCACTTACATATTCAAATCAATGTTATGTCAAATCAACATCGATAACCAACACTAGAATCTATTCAATCATAAAGATAACATAAGATTACTTTAAAATCTACAAGTGCACAAAATTTGGATAGCCATAACACCTTACACACACACACACACACACACACACACACACACACACACACACACACACACACACTAGTACATTGGGCCCATATTCAAACAATTTACCGACATAGGTTCGTTGCCAACACGTTTCAAGTATGACGAAGGTTACAACCCATTTTTTAGCAACAAAGTCACAATTGTTTGTCATATCATCGACTGTCGTACGTCCCAAAACTAGTTTGTTCTTGTCACTAGTGTGTCGTAAGAGGGACTAACCTATGAATAACGCTGATCAAAATCAACTGATTTCCATAGACATTGCCATCGTAGGTTTTTCATATGATCGACCAATGTCCATCACCAGGTCATCATACCATTGACCACCATTCATCCAAAATCTAGTATGTTGTTGTCACTAGTGCACCGTAAGAGAGACTAACCTACGTTGAACATGGATCACAATTAACTAATGTACAAAACCATTGTCATCATAGGTTCGTTGTATGATCGACCAATGTTCATTTCCATTTCGTCGTACCATTGACTGTCATTCGTCTCAAAACTATTTTGTTTTCATCATAATATTAACTAGAGTTCATCAAAACATTGACAATGTACTAACGAACTTGTTGTGTTTACAAAAGTGGTTGGGTGGAATGACTAATGTTTCGTTAGTCATATGATAAAAAAACTCCTTCATTGAAGGTCTGACGAAGGTTTCATTAATCAAAAAAATAATAGTTTTCATCATGTTGAACTGAGTAGGCCATATTGAGCCAGGAGTTTCACAGGTCCTAGGTCCACTAAGTAAGCCAAGATGTTAGGAGTATGTCTCTTTCCTAACATGTTTAGAAGCATCTACCAAGAGATATCACTACTCATAATGATTCTTAACTTACTCATATTTTTTCTTGTGAAATTGTTGTCCAAATTTACCCTTGGGTAAAGTATGTATGTTCCCAGACCCTATAATTAGGAAAACAATTACTTCTCTAGATCAATTAAATCAATAATGTGAAAATATTGAACCATAATCATGTGATCCAAAGGGAATTGAATACCAATATATTGATGTGGAAGCCTATTACAATCAACACTATTTTCAGTCCTATCTTAATGGTATGGATATTATACTTATCACATTCTTTTGATGTTAAATCAAATATTCTTCTCCTAGATAGTAGTGAAAATGTGTATTGTTGAATCTGATTAAGAAGTTTAAGAGTTTCTTATAGTATTTATATGGAGGTTTGTATCAGTCATCAAGGTACCAAAGATATATTGAGATTCTTTGGGCTTAATGGATCATCTAACAATCATCTAGATGACCCATGATTAAATATTTGTGTTCATTGTTATTTCTCTCTTATCTTGTCACGAGTTTTGAATTTTGGGTATATGTTGCGGAGCTTTCTTTGCATGTTAATATTTTCTAATTGAGAATTATATATGCACACTATAAAATTTTCCAATCTAGCTAACAATTGGTATCAATACTAAGAAAAAAATATGCAAATTATCGATCTCTCTAGTTTGGCTAATAGTTGGTATCAATGCTGAGAAACATTTTAGCACACTATTAACATCTCCACCACTTTGGATAATAATTGATATCATAGCATCTTTTGCATCAAGGGGACACCATTTTCATCGAGTTGAGGAAAATCATGATCCTAGATTGTTGTGTTGAAGGAGAGCTCATGTCTTTGAAGCTGTTGTGTTTCACTATGCATTCTTGTGGAGTTTATTACAATTATGATGGTATATTTTTAGTTATCTATCAGCAAGGAGCTTAATTTTGGTGTTCTATATCTAGTTCAACTTTAATGTTTTTTTTAAGGATTTATGTAGTGGAAAATGGATTCTAACCACTCAAGGATCGAGGAATTTACCAGTCATATTTCAACCTTTGGAAATTGAAAATGGAGTATTTTCTTATTGATAAAGAGTTGAAGGATGTCTCCATGAAGGAAAGTAACCTTGATACTATGAATTAAAAGGGTTGGGACACGATGAATGATAAGGCCATTGCATTGATTGGCATTAACTCGTCTAATTTTGTGTTGATGAATGTGTCAAGGAAAAAAAAGAACAATGGATCTTTGGGAAATGAATGGGAAGTTGTATGAATCCAAGTATCCCATGAACTTGAAATTAATAAGGAATAAGTTATATTCCCTTGAGGTGAGGGATGGTGATAGGGTGATCAATCACCTAAATGATTTCAATACTCTTGGAAATCAACTAAAGACCATTGGAGATGAGGTAAAGAATGTTGAGCAATGCATTCACATTCTCTACAATCTACAAAATTCTTGTGATAACCTTATTGTTTTCATGAGTGGAAGCACTAAGGTGGAGAATCTAAAGCTAGATGAGGTTGTTGGTCAACTGTTACAAGAAGAAATAATAAATAGTACTTTTTAACCTATTGTGAAATTCAAAGGAATTATTGACAAGAGAATGTGCCAAGGAGAAGATGAATACAAAATTTGGTGGGAATAAAGCCAAATCGAGAGGGAGATAAGAAAATGAAAATAATTGATACGTTGGAAGTGAAAGAAAAAGGCCCACAAGAAAAGTGAGCATAAAACTAATATTTCCAAGGAGAAATATGGTATTCCTACTAGAGTTTCTAGCATGAAGGGAAGCATGTATCTTATAGCTACATGATTGGAAATTGATATCCAAGAGAAGGCATGGTTGGTGGATTCTATAGATTCTTTCTATATGAATCAACATAGGGAGTGGTTCAAGGGCATGTAAACGGTTGAAAAATTAAAGGTATTCCTTAGTGACAATTTCAGTCATGAAATTGTTGTTAAATGCAATGTGAGAATTAAGTACAAATATGGAAGGGTTAAATGGATACCTAATATGAGGCGCATGCCTAGTTTGTCACACAATATACTCTTAGTTAGATAATTAGCCAACGTTGGAGTTGAAACAATATTCATCGAAGAAGGTTGTAGGTTGTTTCATGGACTCGTTATTTTGTCTAAGGCAGTAAGGACTGGAACAATGAATGAGTTTGATGTGACTTCTCTTGTCATGAATAGTACTAGTTTAACATCCATGGAGAATAAAAAACTAGTGGGAACAACAAAGATGTAGTTAAGATTGATGTTGTGGAATCAAATAATGGGAAATATTGGAGAAAACACCCTATGGGAGATGTGCACCAATGAGATAGTCCATGGATTATAAAGTATATAACATGATTATTTTAAGTTTTGTGAAGTACGTGTCCTTAAAAATAGAAAAGAGTTTATTTTTCTTCAAGTGATTGTAGAGCTCAATAGATTCTTGAGCTGGTGCATTTAGACATTTTGTGGGGTACGTGTGGATTCCATTAAGAATATAAATATTTTATCTCATTCGTTGATGAATTCTCTAGTAAGTCACGAGAGTACTACATGAATCTTAAGATCAATGCTCTTGATCTATTCAATATGTTTATGACTAAAGCTGGAAGGAAAACTAGTAGGAAGAGCTTGGAACCAATACACTTTCAGAGGTTGGTGGGAATGTTGAGTTTTGTGTAAGGACAAAGAAAAAACATGAATATTCCCTCTTCACACGTTTTCCAGAATGGGATTTCATATAACTTTGAAACAATTCATAGAATTGAAATGTCATTTGAAAGTGAGGATAGAAAATGGTGAACATGCATTGATGCTGTGTGAAAAGGTTAGTCATCAAGAATGTTTCATGGAGCTACTAGTTGCAGGGGATGATCTAAAGATGGTAAATATAGAAGAATAGAATGAATTAATCATAGTAGAAGAAAATGGTTTTGTTTCTTTTTCCATCAAATTCTTTGGGATGCACTAAAGGCATGACATAAAATAAATTCAAGTGATCTCCAAGTATTCTCTCCTCTTCATTTTGTGGCTAGAAATGATGACATTGTATTTCCTTAGAAAATTCTACAACAACATGTATTCTCAGAAGGCTATGATGGATGGATTGACAACACGTTTTGGAGCTGAAATTCCATTAAGACTTCCACTCGGAAAAACCCTTTTGAATTAGTGTATGGAATGGAAGTAAAATTGCCTATCAACTTCCAGATTCCTGTATCGAAATTACGATGATCCATGTTCATCGCAAGACAGAATAATACATTTTCCTTACCATCGACCAATGAAGGTCCCAAATCTAGGTTGTTATCGTCGCTTGTCCATCGTAAGAGAGACTAACCTATGACGAACGTGCCACATCAGTTCGTCTCAAATACATCACATTTTCATCGCTACTCCATCGAAAGATCGACTAATGATTGTCACGATTTTGTCGTATCATCCACTACAGTTCATCTCAAATCCATCACATTTTTGTCGCTAGTCTGTCGAAAGATCGACTAATGAGAATCACCATTCCATCGTATCATCCACTATAGTTCGTCTCAAATCCATCATGTTTTCATCTCTACTCCATCGGAATATCGCCTAAGATACAACAAACCATCGATGAATTTTCATCATAAGATCATCAGAACCCCATTGAACTATCAACTAGGTACCAATGAACCAACTGTGTTTCTGATGGTTACTGGGTCAGGAGGAAAACGTAATGCCAGTTGAACCATCGATGAACTAGGTCGTCGATGTTTCAAAGAAGAGTTATTATTTAAATTTTTTTATATAATTTGTATCATGACAAGCTCATGAATAACTTTTATCATGACAATATTAATATATGCTTGCATTGTTTTAATAGTTTGTTTATCCCTCAAAATATAGTCCAAAGTATTGAATGATAATCTATCTTCCTTTATTTTCTTTTAGTTTGAAGAAGTCACTAAGGAAAATATTTGTTTTTTCAAAATCTATAAATTCCTTAGTAAAGATATCATGCATATTATCTAACCATGGTTTTGAGCTAGATTTTTTTTACTTTGATCCTTTCTTAAAAGTCTTTCGGTCCTTTTCTAATGTTCAACTTTTAAAAGTACTCGAAAGGTGTCAGTTATTTTAGAAAGTTCAAACATTGAAAGGACCCCAAAAAGGTTATGAAACCTTTTAAACTTTTACTTTCAAAGGATTTGGTAAAGGTTTTTTAGGATCATTTGAAAATAACAATTACTTAAAGTCCTGAAAGACATTTGTAGTTCTTTTGAACTTCAAACTTTAGATTATCCCTAACACATTTCATGAGATTTTGTGACTTAATTACCAAAGGAATCTAAGTCTTGGCATCTTAACATTCATTGAAAAATTATTTTGGGAATGCTTAGAACTTTAAACTTTTCATCTGACATGAAACTATCAATAGATTGAATATATTACCTACAAAAAGAGAAAATGTATTGGGGCTTCACGACTGATTCTTTAGCCCTTAGACTGAACAAGTCTTTCAGGATCAAATCTAAACTAGAACCATATATCATTCATCCTCATAACGTTAAAGTATTTTTGTGTTCCATGCATTTACCTATGATAAAATGATGCCAAATTGATGCAAACATCCTCTTAAAAATGCACATCATTGCACCCTTTTCATAATTGTATGAAGGTTGTTTGTTGACAAACAAATTGCATAATTGTCATATCATAAGTATTAATGTTGTGATATCATATATTGACAAATATTTGGTGGTTTATTGCTTTATATATCTCATAGAAAGAAATATGCATGGCATGCCCCAATGTCCCTATTTAAAGGCCTAACATTGTCTATTGGTCACTATCTAAAGTTGTTTCCATGACTATGATAAACTGCATAAATAGTACAATGAATAGACAATATAATCGTTTGGGGTAACAACTTGGCTTATTCACTATCTACATGTAATAAAGGAATATATCGATGCTCAAATTTTGCTAATGCCTTTGTTCAAAGGAAAAGTGTCATCCCTTTTACCACTGTTTGTGAAGGTTTTTATTGCTATCTAAAGTTGCAGAGTTGTCATATTTGTTTTATGACACTTGCTAAGTATATGACAAATAAATAAAACATAAGTTGAGAATTACAATATAACATGTTTATATATACTCTAATATTGGTTAATGACGATTATATAAGACATATGCACTTGAGTATTGTTGCAGTTTGAGTTTCACTTCTATATTTGTCTTGTTGTCCTATTCATTGCAAACTCTATCATTTCAAATGATCTAAAATAATTTTTTCTCATCATCCTTTGTTAATTGTTGGTATTTTGTCATATTTCTTTGATACTTCGTTGGTTCATGGTTGTAAATTCTTGATGCCTTAATGATACAATTCACTTGATGTAATAATCAACATTTAAAATATGTCCACATAAGTTTTCTATTGGAAATGATGCTTTAAGTAGTTTAAACAAGAGATACATGTTTGTGAAAATTTATCATTCATATGAGAACATGATCATGGTACATTGATATGTTCACTTTAGTTTTCAACCATCTATGAGTTGAGTAGACATTACATAGGTTTTCATGCCTTAAACAAAAATACATGCATTGCAATTTCATTGGTTATTGATATATGGTTGATGAATGGTACATGGCTACAACACATTGATATACAATTGCATGCAAACACTTTATATCAAAACATGTATTGATATTTATTTTCTAAGTTACATTACCTTCAATCTTGTCACAAATGGTCTTCTCTCACATTTGACTTATCTTACCCCTTTAGAGAAGATAGAAACCTCAAAGTCAAAACCAAGTCCTAAGCCTTCCCTATCCAACTACAATGATAGGAATTAGTTTGACCCTATAGGAATACCATCCTTAGGTTAGGAACCATATCCTTAAATTGTAGAGACAATTCTATTGAGTTGACAATGGGTGACTGTCTATCCGTTTCCCCAATCTCTCCTTCAAAAAGATAGACTTTCCCTTAGTGAGAGTTTGAGCAGTAACACCACTTTTTTCTATTTTCTCTTTTTATTTCTTGAATCTCTCTTACTTTAATTATTATCTCTCTTTGTTCTAACCTACTATATTTTTATAGGATTTTTTTATGTCCTTTGTAATACCCTTCTTCTAACCTAGCTCCATTGACATCCTATTTCCCACATCTCTATGCCACTTCCTTTCAACTAGCGATGCAATATATATAATTATAACCATAAAATTACATGAATATTCTATGACACATTGTATTTTTGTATGCCTTTGCATCCCATGGGAACACAAAGTTGTGCATAAGTTATGAGCTATGGACATTAATGGAATTTCTTACAGATTGTAGTTACATCCAACTCTTACAACAATGGAGCACTTTACAAAGACGTTGTTGCATACATGCAAAACACTTAGGGCCTCAAAGAGAAATATTTGTGTAACACCCCAAGCTAACTTGAATGCATCCTCACTATAGGACTCTACAATAAATTATATAAAATTATCACCCTTACCATAGTCTATGGTGATATCTTCATGGATCAAGAAAATCATACTATGATAATGATCGAAACTTTCAAATATAATTGTTTAGATTCGGTATGTATCATCTTATTAAACTTGATGAAGGAAGAATTATATGGAATATCAAATATATTGATACTATATATGTTCATTCATGCTTCAATTGGCTATCTCCCAATGCATGTTTTGAATATGTTGCATCTCTCTATTCACAAGTGCTAGCCGGTATGTCCAAACAAAATCCATATCGGACCAGTGGACATGTTCGAAAAATACCCCATCATCTATGATCCATCAAGCTAGAGATTGGGAATTGGTTTTGAATGAAAATAGTATTAATCTTATGGAACCTGAAGAAGAATACATTGAGTCCACAAACCATAATAAGAAACTACAAAGTTGTACCACAAAGTGTGAAGTCAAAATTTACCAAATACTAGATGATAAACACACCTTACACACACATTTACAAGCCTATCTCTAAACTATGTGGGTTAGTCAAATAGATGCCTCATAAAAGTGCACACCCTTAATTGAGAGCATACTTCATAGCTACTCCTATGGATTTGATGGACTGATGTAAAAAAAATTGGTAATATACAAAGCTAAAAGATCCATTGAGACCCTAATTTTCCAAGGATCAGAAGGCTCATTCATAGATATATTTGTAATAACTCGATAATATAATGAAGGATGTGCAAAATAATAGATCCAATAATGTTTATTTTGACAAAGTCAAGAATTTTGAAAAATTGTTGAAAAATTGTGTGTTTTAAACAAAAATAAACAAGCATAGTTGGTTGCTCATCCTTATAATTCCACTATTATAAGGTTATGATCCATATAAAATAGCAAAAAACTTGGTTGTGATTAGGAAAATATAAACCCATTGGATGTGGTTTTTTCTCTCAAACAACAAGATAATCTAAATAAAACCCTCACAAATGATGTTTTCTTTCCAACAAATAAGAAAACAATTGAGCCATATGTTTCCAATCTAGTTGTACTAGAAGAATAAAATGATGTAGATGTGATAATTGGGTATAAACCTGAAGCTAAATACCTACCCTTTTACGTTTCTATGAAAATTATGGGTAAAATAGCCCACTAATTGATGGTGGTTCCCAACCAAACATTATGTCAAATGTTATCATGGAACAATTAGGTCATTCATGCACGAATGAAATAAAGAACAAGATGACCTTTAACAAAAAAATGCAACCAAATGACGGTTAGATCAAATATTTCAGTGTAGTAATGAATACCCACCCTGAGATCCACACCACTTGTAATTTTCAAGTAGTAGACATGATGTAGGAAATTACTCTAAAATTTTTAGGATGAGAATGGAAACAATTAACATGAGGTTACCTCAATCTAAATGGCTCCGACATGATAGTGCATTGAAGCCTAAGAAAAGTGTCATTCTTAGAGATCTAAGAATTGCATCTTATGTAAAAAATTTACCAAAATCCAATGTTTATTTTGTAGAAACTAACCTAGGTACCTATCATGTTTTCATTTAAGAGAAGAATGTATTAGTTTTCCATCCTAGTGATGATTAAGATAATCAAATATGGAACATGTAGTTTGACAATGCCTCTTCTAGTGAAGGTTGTGGTGTTGGAATCATACTCTACTCTCCCCTAGAAAAGTATTACTCCTTATATTTTTGCTTAAATTTTGAATCTACCAATAACATATTGGAATTTGAAGCCTTATGCCTCAAGTTAGACAAAGCTATTAAGATAAGATAAAAATGCATCCATGCTTTCGATGATTTTGAACTTATTATTAATTTAGTCATGCAGATTTATTCACTAGCCAAAAATATTTTAAAACAATATGCCTAGCTCATGCAACATCTAACCAAAGATTACTTGTATTTAAAGCTAACTTACATGCACAAAGAATTAAATTCCATTCAAATAAGCCTATTGTATATGATCCTAATCCAAATAAATAGGCTTTAAGAGATACTCTATAATGTGTTGTTATATTCCTATACTACCTTCATCTGTCTGATAATAAAGAGTCATGGAAAATATTTGATCATGATGATGAAATTTGTTGTTTCCTAGCATATCAAGATGAAGAAGTTTTCAAGTCTTCTAGAGTCATCGACTTAAAACATAATGTTTTCCCAAGGGATTAATGCCTTTGTAAAACAAGTTTCTAGCTAGTGATTCTTCTCAGAAGAGCACTCCTGCTAACTAATTTTCTAAGTGTAATATTGAAGAAGCTAAAGTAACCCTATACATATTGGAACTAACATATCTTGAAATTTTGTATATAGGGGCCTTATGTATAGATGAATAAAAAGAGAGATTCACCAAACTCTTTTGGGAGTTTCACAATATTTTTACATGTCTTACAAGGAATTCCATGGTTTTGAACCAAGTGTTTTGAAACACTCTATACCAATTAAATATTGTGTCATACCAGTATGAAAGAAACATCAACCCATGAATCTTTCCTTAGAAGCAATAATTCACAAAGAAATTAATGAATTGTTAGAAGGAAATCTAATCTTGCAATGTTGATTAACAACATGGGATGGTAATTTTGTTAGACCCAACTAAGATGATATAGAAAGGGATGGGTTGTGGTAGGTAGTTGCAGTCATTCCATAAAGTTATGAGAAATGAGTTTTTTTGTTTAATATTGTTGTTTTCAAGGATGATTATGGCTAACTGATTTTTAACCTAGCAGTTATGAGTAAAAATAAGATCTAGAGATTTCATCATTAAGAGTAATGAAGGATATATAGTGGTAGGATTGAGGAGATGGATAAATTCGAGTTTCAGTTGAGGGGTAGGCGATGGTGGGACATTTGCATAGTCAAAGGTATGTTGTTTAATGTACAATTATTTGGATGTGGACTAATGTTTTAATACACAATAATATGCAACAAAATGTGATTATATTTTATGGAAGTGACACCATTGATTTGGGTGAGAGGAGGAAGGGTCGGAAAAATTAGTGTTTGGAGGGCGGACTGGTTGAGATACACAAGTAGTATTATGGTTGTGAGGTTGAGGGTTAGGGTTATGGTTACAAGAGAGAGGAAAACAAGTGTGTCTATCAATCTCACATTCAATTTCTAGGGCATAGATTAAGGCTTGGTCAAGGGTGTTTCTCTTAAATAATGTGACCTTATAGATAAACACAACTGACAAATAAAATTAAATTTGAGAATAAGTACCTCATAATTGGTTTTTGAATCTATTGAATCCGAAGTTTTTGAATACTTCAATATTATGGTGGATGTTTTGGTTGGGCACTTGGTGAAGCTATAACTACCTACACATCATATTGGATAAATATCTTGGAGGGTAGAAGCATTGTCATAATGCTTCACAAAAGGTGTTCCAAGTAGTAATGAAATTGCATCAGATTTGGAAGAAGCCTCATCATTGAGTTTAATGTTACTAACTAATGCATGCAATAAATACTACACAATGTAACTAACTAATGATGCAAGAGAAGTAAATGATTTGTGCCTTGTTGAAAATGTGTTGTGGTTCATGAAGGTGACCTCCCTTCAAACCTGCATTTGTTAAAGACAATAATAGGTTAAATGATTGAATACTAACTAAACATCTATGAGCTTTAATTTGAAAAAGATAATTAAACTTTATATGTTTGAATAATAATTAAACATGTACTACACTCTAGAAATACTAAATAGGAATACCTCATGAATGAGATCCTCTTGGTTTCGAGAATAATTTATTCTCTACTAAAAAAGACCAACCATGTGAAGGTGGAAGCTCGTTTGGCCCCTCCCCTCCTCACATCACTTTCAATTCCCCATACCCAACCATGCATAACATGTATCAAAACAAGAATTAAAGGTAAATGAAAGAAAAAAAGGTACATGCATACAAAACATATAAGGTTCACACACAACTACAAAAACAAAAAAATGTATAGTCAATAATTTATATTAATATTTTTTTTCCTGAAATTATTTGCAGTCACTTGTTTTTTTGTTTCTTCTTTTGGATAAAATTCATGAGTAAATCATCATCACATTCGTCTTGATCCCAAACTTCAACTATTGGGCCATGTTCTGCTGCTGAAAGATGATGGGTCATCTGAAGCATTGTACTACTTTTAGTAGTAGGATGTGGATGCTAATGCACTATAGGGGCATCCACTACAATAACAAAAAGTGTTAAAAGGATGTGGTTAGTTATTATTCAGAGAAAATTAGTTTCATTAGTACGAATATCATTACTATGTTTTTTACTTGGAGGAGTATTCAACACCATTGGTTGGATTGTCGTTGGTTATTCTCCTCTCCGAGCAACCTCATCTACATGCTCTGCCATTGAAACAAGAAAAGTTGTAAGTACACCATCTGAAGGAAATATTTATAATCATCATATTATACAGTTTATTTTAAAGACACATATACCGTGATGGGTTTTCAAACCACTAGAATCATGGGGTTGTTGTCCACAACCATCAAATGAACAGGTGTTTCTTTTCTTCTTAAAAAAAATAGACACATAATCACTTGGTGGATTAAATCAATCGTAAATATTTTGACAAGTAATAAACAATCACAATCTTGTCATTGTATTTACCAACTCATTTGAATGGTCAGATTGTGTTTGTCCCTTCCTTTGTTGATTTTCCACCACAATTTGAAAGTTTATCTTGAAGTCAAGCATCAAGTCTTCATCAATGGTGACAATGTTGAATGTACCCCCCTACATTGCATGGAATAAGATATGGATTTTTTCCTACTGGATGCAATTACATAAAATTTACATGATGATATGTATAATATGAATAAAGTATTTGGTACTTTAAATTCGAGATTTTAATCTCAAGAAATCACCTTGGCCAAGTTTGTGATGCCCATGTTTTTCTAGTCTTTCCTTGGTTTCTTTTGACGTGTCTGGGAGACTACAAAAAGTTTCAAGTATGTTATAAATAAACTCCATTACTTACTGTATACTACTGCCATGATCGTATAAGTAATGCACACTATATACATTGGCCATATCTCTTAGCTTAATGGACATGGATTGCATAGAGCCCGAACAGTAAGATCATTATAACTAGTAAGGGTTATGTAAGATGTAATGGAGATAGTACTAGCTTAATCATATCTACTAGTGTAACATATATTGTAATCTATATCAGATATTTTGTTACATCATCTACCATTAGTCAACACACCTGGATTAATTATGGAAATATAGTGAATCAATACTGTGAATACAAGATGATCACTCTATCATGGATCCCGTGCTTAAGATATTAGGGTAATGCTTTGGTATGACATAAAATACGAACAAACTGGATTAGCTTACCTTTATTTATTAGCATACGAGCTTCTTAGTGCTTGCTTCACTCATAGTTATAGCTTTATATGTGATACTTCTTAACATAGGTGAGATATCACATATAGAGTTATAAATATTACTACATTGTCTGTAATCATTACATATGAGTAAGAAACCTATAGTAATATGATAGAGATAGTATAAGAGTTGTAATGGCTATGTACTAGTAATCTAGAGTCAATCATTACTTGAATATCATGGATAATAATGAGCTAGTATTGTACATATATCATATGTAATAAAGTCCAAGTGTTACCATTCTATGTTATTTATATCAATGACATTCAAGCTTATTCTTCTTAATATACATCTTTCAACATGTAGTATGAAGTTAATAATGTCAGTTCATTGAGGCTAAGTATCATGAATAGGGAGATAAGGTAAACACTCACATGTAACTAGCTTAGTCATAATCACTATCAACATAGTGCTAATTCCATACATTCATCTCATAATATATGTAACATCCTACTCTTGCGCACTTCTGATGTGACTTATTCTTTGAGGACACTTGCGTGCAAGTGATTCGGTTCCTTAAATGATTGATTGTTTCTCTTATGAATTATGATGATGTTGTGGATATGATGATATGTTATTTGATTATATTTGTATCGACAGGTGATATTGATTGGGTTCTCCTTAGTGTGCAGGACTCTGGACTGATTGAGGATGCCGATGGCATCGATGGACCTCCTTGGACTCCGGATCGAGTCAGGGAGTGGACTGTTTATGGTTTGAGTATTTTGTTATTGCACATGTGATATATGACTGGTATATTATGATGTTGATTTTGGATCGATGACATGTTTCGTTGATGGATGCAGGCCGACGATAGCTTGCTAATCAGACTCACATTTGGAGTAAAGGGGTCATGCACGACAACCAGAGATATTGACAGAGAGGTGTGGCAACAACCCTACCACAACCTACTAGCACTCCCACCATGGATCAAACTACAGGTTAACAATTACCTATTTTGAGAGATCCACGATGTCGTGAGGGCAGACTGAGACAATCACTCACGAATATTCTAAAGGGCATGTAATAAGGAAGGGTCCTTATTCTTTAGAGGCCCTTAGTCTCCCACAAGGCCACCTAACGGAGTATTGACTCCAAGTGATCGACGTCTACCAAAATCAATCAAAAGGCGAGTGGCACCCTTGGAGCATGTAGTGCATCTTGAAGGGAACATAGCATAAATGAAACATGAATAAAGGTGAGTGGCACCCTTGGAGCACATAATACATCTTGAAGGGAACATCATGGGTTTTTTTTAAACACATGTGAGTCATTGAACCTAGGTGCTTAGAAAACAATATCTTACCTTGACATGGTGAGCCTTAAAATAATTATGTATTAGTAAAAGTTTATTAATTATAACTTTTCCCTTAAAAAATTTCTAAGCCTAGTTGAAATTAAAGCCTAGTTCTAAGTAGGATATGACCATACAAACTTAATTAAGCAATTAATAAAAGGGGGAAAAATCAAATTTAGAATTAAAAGGGGGATTAAATTATCAAAGAATTAATGGTTGTTTATGTGCAAAAATTGCTAAATTCGACTTAGACAAAAAGGGGAAATTAATTTCTAAAGGAATGTGGAACATAGAAGGGAATCTAGTCTAGAAAACTTTCCTAAAATGAACTCAACTAAGATTTAAGAAAGACATCAATCATTAAGGGAATGTGAGGGAATAAAGAGACATTGAGGAACATTTTTATGAACGCTTTTAGGTGAGTGAAGGAAATTGGAAAATTTAATTTAATTAATTAAATGAATTTCTGGTGCAACTAAGGGATCGGGTGACAAGCGTGCGGGGGAGATAATTCCTAATAAAATTTTAATAAAATGAATTAAATGTGCATTTTGGAAACTAGTCACTAAGAGAACTCTATAAATGAAATGGCAGGGGAGGAGAATGGATCACGACTGGTATGCGTAAGGTTACACTGCCATAATTTTTCTTGACTGATTTTTCTTGTGGGAGTTGGGATGCCCAGCTCGAATAGAGAGTGGTAGCTCGACCTTGCGAGGTGAGCTAGGAGCTAGCTTTCTCTGGTTTGTGTGTGTGGCCCCTTTGCGGCTCGGGGGGCTCAGGGGGAAGAAGAGTACTCTTAGTATTGGCTAGGAGGTAACAGTGAGGTCTCGACGATTATCAAGTGGGAGTGAGGAAGAGTGCCAACTGCAAAGGAACATCAACAAGCAATTTCTTCGGTTAAGGTAATCACGTTCGATTTTGCATTTTTAATTGAGTTAAAGTTTTTTTTTATGTGATAGGTTCTAAATTTAGTTGGAATATGCTTGACTCTGTGTAGTTGGAATAATGTTAGATGGACAACCATTCTACTCCTGACATTGCTCGAATGATTCCGTGATGGGTTGAGTCTTAAACACTGAATTGCTTTCTGTATAGTAATATCGTTCACCCTTTGCAACAAGCGTTTAAGGTTGTGAATTTTGGGTGTAAAATGTTTTGTTTAGCTTCTGAGTTCATATTGTTGAAATTGGTGAAATTTTGCGTTAAAATGTTGTTTCAATCTTGTAATTTGATGTCGCTTTATTTCACCATGGATCAAATTGTGATAATGAATATATATGAAATTTTGATGTCACTGTATTTTCGAAATGGAGTAATTGTAATAGGTTGATTATATATATATATGTATTGTGTTGTCATTTCATTTCTACAATGGATTAATTGTGATAAGCTCGATTTTATGTGCTTTCTGATGTCAAATTGCTTAAGATTCCTCCGAGATTTCTCTCATGCCTGTGTATTCAACCTCGGTTATCCCATCTTTCGGCGTGCTATCTTCTCTGTCGGTATTTGGGTAACTCCTCTGCATTTTCCAGGGGAGTAGTGGATAGGCTCTCTTTTAAGACTCTGTGTTTTCTTACACACCCAGTTGTTCCCAAAGAAACTCTGCAATGCAAGCAGGTCTGTGCCTATTCTCGATTAAACCAATTTGTTTTGGTTACTCCATGACACAATTCAAGAGCTATTGTTTGCTGATGGGTATCCTTTCCACTTGTTATCTAATCACCGTTTCCTCCTCAGATTCAGACCAACAATATTAGCTCTCGGTCGCAGGGTTAGAATTTCAAATTTATCTTACCTATCAAGTGAAATTTTGATGACGATCATTTGTTTTTCATGCCCGTCATTTTAGTTTTACCCCAAATTCATGAGTGTCAAATTGTCTATCACTGAATGGATATTCAATTAACTATTAACACTTTATGTGAACTAGGACTATGGACAAATTAAATTTCAAGGATTAGGAGTAAATTTTGTTTATTGTTATATTTAATCCTCCAACAAACCTTTACCCAACCCCTCTTCAGTGTGAGGCATAGGTAGGTGACACACTATAATAATTTAAGCACCTAAAATTTATGATGGGTTGAGATTTTTTATACCGGTAAATTTTGACGTGTGGATTTTGTATCCAATTGTCAAATACGTTTAAAAACAAAAAAAAAACGTACTTGGGACGTCAAATTCCAGCCCTGCTCGGTCGTCTGTTTGTTGGCGTGCTGTAGCAATGTTTTTCTTTTTGGCACAAATCCCCCATTGGTACCTTACTTGCTCCTGATTTTCTAGACTGATATGGTGAAGCCGCTCCTTGATTTCATTTAGTTTTCCCTTAAGAGAGGGCCCTAAAGGCAATAAGCAATTGAGTTCCCATGCACGTTATTAGGGTTCGATAAATCCCACTCACCTATTTGGACTATAGGTGGCTCTTGCGCATCCCTAGCAGATTCCCTGTTGACTGATTGATTTCCACCTCTCTTGCGGGTCAATGTATTAGCTCTTGTTCCATGTGATTCGAGTGATCCACATTGACATAGTTCTCATTTTTTCAGCTATCTGAACCTCGAGATGCTGTCCTCTTAGTAAACTCGGGCGACGGGGTTTTCTGGATCCCATCTCTGTCTTAGGCGCGCCTAGAAATTCTGTGGGTTCTTCCAACTGTATCACTCACAGGTGCCAGATGGATTCAGAGTCTCCTTCCTTTTCGTGGTCTCCCTTGGGCCATATCTTATTGAATCCTCCCTTCTTAAACCCTGAAAGCACGCCTGCATGCTT
Organism: Picea sitchensis; assembly: GCA_010110895.2. Classification (NCBI taxonomy): domain Eukaryota; kingdom Viridiplantae; phylum Streptophyta; class Pinopsida; order Pinales; family Pinaceae; genus Picea; species Picea sitchensis. Next base: position 97,821 of record SNQJ01S0035485.1, on the reverse strand, counting down.
GAGTCTGCAAATTTTAATCCTGATCACAGGCTAAGTTCATATTTCTACTAATTCTGGTAAGAGCCCTCTCCACGTTTCTGGACTTCCACTCAATGACGACCACACACAAACCTGTACCTGTCAATTCCTTTGGATTAAAAAAAATATTTCAGACACTGAAGACACTACCTACTAACGGTTGAATTCAACAGTAGTGTTGGCATAATTCAATCCGAACGCTTTACTCACACCTGACACTTATTGTGAAATACAAATATATAAGTAAACACATATTGTGAATAACTTAAAGTGACAAGGGAACCCAATAAAGTAATTAGCAATTCCTTCTTATGAATAAATAATTACACAAATGGATAAAACATAGATTTAGTAAAAGAGATGAATTAGATTAAAATGAATGGGAATAAAGTAAAGAAATAAAAAGAGGCAATTTGATTAATGAGAAGGATATAATAACAAGGCTGCGTGGGAGCTAAGTCCCTGCCAACGAGGTTAGAAAGCAAATTGTGGAAAATGTGGTGGAATTGTAAATGAAACGAAGTGTTCGATGCAAAATGTATATCACGGAAATGTTGTGTGCAACATGTATATCACGTTAGATGGAGCAAAAGTAAATGATGGTTGGCAGGTAGAGTAAGAATAAATTTTGAAATTTAAATGCATTTTCCATATGGACTGTTGAAAGATAAAAATATATGATGACATAAAATATATGGTGACAATGCATTTTGCGTTGTTGAGCACCATTTATTTTGAAAAATATAAAAAAAGAAAAGTCTGTAACATATAAAAGAGTAAATGCATTTGCCAAATAGACTGTTGAAGGATAAGAATAAAAGTCCGTAACATATTAAAAATTAAATGTATTTGTCATACAGAGTGGTGAAAGATAAGAATAGAGTCTGTAACATATAAAAATTAAATGCATTTATATTTTAAATGTGTCAAAGAATAAAAGTTTGTTACATACTACTGGAAATTTTGAAATATACAAAAAAAATTAAAATCTGTTACATATAAACCAGAATTTGAATGCGTTTGTCATGTAAACCGGGATTGGGGCTCCCATGGACCATTAGAGAAATATGTATAAGAAACAGGATTGTGGAAAGAAGATACAGTGCAATAGCTACAAAATAAAATAAATGGAAAGGTATAAGTGTTTTCCTATACATATGTGTTTAAGAAACTGGAATAACGTCCGTGTTTAAGAAATTGGAATGACTGGGTTGATAAACAAAGAAAGATGCGATGAGTAAACTTACAGTGAGGGTACATATGAGTCATTTGGATATTTTCTTATGGCTTTCATTTCATTGATGTCACCAACGACTGCGGTTTCAAGGACAATTGCCTGTTGTCTTTTGTCGAAGGCCTGTTTCAATTGCCTTTCGAGCCATTCTTCAATGTAGCCTCTCATTGGGGTGACGTTGATCTCATTTCGGATTGTTATGTTGAAAAGATTGTTTTCTAATTCCTGGAGTTCGATAGAAAGACTAGAGAGAGCCCGATGAATTTCCTCATTTTGTACTGCATATTTGATTAGTCAGTCGTGGACTTGATCTTGATCAAATTGAAGGATGATGTAAAAAATTTCCAGAGACAAGGTCTTAAACATAACAACATGTTTATCGAACTCTTGCGTGGTTAAGGGTAAGGAGTTTGCGATTAAGAGGGGGTCTTGGAAGTCATTCATTTTCCCGACTAAGTCTATATTTGACAGCTTTGTGAATAATTTATCTTTCTTCGATATGGCTTGTTCACATGATTGAACAATGAGACGTAGGTTGTTTACTTTTTCTTTCCAACATGCATTCAATTGGCCGATCGAATTTTTGGATGGAAGATCTTCTTCTCTTCTTTTTGTTTCTGTCATATTGTTGACAATCTTGCCAAAAGGGATGACCATTTTTAAAAAGAATTTTTCTTCATCTTTTAATTCGTCTTGCAAAAGATCGAGCAAGATATGTGCCCTGGTTCCAAGAGAAGTGATGGTTTGTGATCTTTTCCATGCCTCGGTAACCAGTTCCATTCTTTTTTTGATATTGTTCTTCAGATATCCTTTACAGGATGCGAGCAGGGTGGATGATGGTTTTACATTGGGTACAGGGGTGCCAGATATGGCTATTTCCAAAGGATCGACAAGTAATGGCATAGGAATGAAAGTGTCTTCCAATTCCTTGACTTGCTCCTTAAGTTTGGCATTCTCGGTCTCTATGCCTCTAATGGAATCATGAAGTGCCTGTCCGGTCGTGGTGTGAAGTTGACAAATTTGGGACGGCTGCATGTTGGCAACATCAAACTCTGAACAAGATTTACCTTTCTTATTTTTAACATTTTTTTGATCAATTATCAATTTTTTGTTTCGGCTCTCAAAAATAGCGCTCTGGAACACGAAGGATTCATCTCAGTCAAAATTTTGGGTAACGGATATGTCCATTGGATGGCTATGGTGGATTGTGTCTCCAGGATGATGAAGGAAGGGGAACATGGTATCCAGATTAGTGTCAAGTTCCATGTTCTCACTCTGAATTTCTGGCTCTTCCGCGTGCCCCATTTTTTTTTCTCTTCTTCTCTACTGGAAGCTTGTGAGAACTATCAAATTTAGAGTGAGGAGGGTCGTTATCTCCTCCTCCGTTTGAAGAACTCTGGATTTCTTTGTTGTGTTGATCGGCCGTTGGAGCGATGCTCCGGGATGTCGTACTTTTTGGAGTGGTATTTACGGATTGAACACTCTTGTCACTGGGGCCTTTACCCTGTTGCGTGTACAATTTAGTGTAGCTTTGCACTGTCTCTATGTCGCCGACATTAGAGGCAGGACCGTTGTCTCTACTGCATCTGTTTTTGGGCAGATGTTTATTTACAAAACAATTATCAAGGCCAAGTGTTTGTAAATGTTGTCTAAAAATATCATAGGGGTCGAATCCTCTTATGTCTTCATTATATCTGAGGTTGGACATGCTAAAATGTGTTGTGAAATCGTCAATTTTGTTGACGTTTTTCAACATGAACTCCCCTATTTTCCAAGGCAGAGGAATGGGATATTTTTTTTTTCTTCCTTTGGAGCAGAGGGAACCAGTAGCTGTATTGACATGCTACTTTTGCAACAAATATTATGTCCGTAATGTAACATGGAAGGAGAGCACGCTGTTCCGTGGAGCCAAAAATTCTTATGACAATGTAATTATCCAAATGTTCGAGTGTCCCCTTTTTTTCCAAAAAACTAGTTTCTTGTTCAGATATGCGGGGAGCATCTTCTCCTAACAACAAAAATTTGAAAAAAGACAGGATGACATTAAAAACCTCATAAAAATAGTGGGAAGCCTTATGCTTCCACAAGGCCTGGTACCAGAATGTTACTGGGTGGAATTCCTAGTTGACATTCTTGGATAAAGACAGTTGCAAACACCGACGGGAATGTGCTATTGCAAAAACTAAATAGGATGACATATAAAATTTCTTTTCCTTTTGTAGTTTGACAATTGGGAAGATATTTCATAGGAAATTAACCTACCCCAATAAAAAATGGCTTGTCCGTTGACTGTGAAATACAAAATATAAAGAGCCATGCAGGAAATAGTACATGTGGACTCCTGTCCCATTATTCTTGTAAATAACTAGACAATTTCGCGAAATGGATTTCTAAATGAACTAACGTGGATGCTTGTAATATCTTCAGGAACTAGATTCGGGTTTTGCAAAAAAAGGGGCAAGAGGTCCAATCCGTTATTATGATTTGCTAGGAACTGTTTGCAATCCTCTCCTTTGAACGTCAATGTTGGCTCCGACAATTTCAACATCTGGCGGAAGACTTGAGGTGACAAAGAAACAAAAGAGCGGTCCTGCAGTGGAACAATTTTTTTTTCTGCAATATATTTATCGGCGCACCAAGAGACCAGGTCCTTACAGTCAAAAACCTCAGGGACACAACCTAGATGGGCAATCCCGGAGGTTCAAATTACTTGGTTCTCTGTGGAAGAGGTTGAGTAATAAGAAAATGCCTTGGACAAGTGGAAGTTCTAGTCCTCGCGCCCGAATATGTTCATTGTATCTCCATAGAACTGATGTCGAGATGATGTCATAGGTTTATGAGAAGATTACTTTTCTACAGTTGATGGTTTAAATGAACAGTTAGAGCCGATAATGTAACTTTTCACTAAATCTTGGTTAAATGCTTATGAATGGGAAAGCTCCTCGAGCCTTTCACTGATTAATGACAATCTGTATTGGTGGTTCATGATGAACTGTTAGCAGTAAAGTTTATTTATTGCATATTTAGAAATGCGAAGGTGGCGGGTACGACAAAGAGCAATTAAGGAATGGAGGTTTTGTGAACGTGCGAAGGCCATGCCATGTGAACATGATTTCATGATTTTGAAATGAACATTCAGAAGAAATAATATAATTCCCCCACAAATTTTGGTTTAATGTGCATCAATACGAGATGTCCTCGAGCCTTTCACCTATCAATGACAATTTATACAGTTTCAGCATGATGACCTGTTAGAATTAAATGACAGTAATTCCATATTTAGAAACAAGATATATATATATATATATATATATATATAACTTTTTTATTTTCTTTTATTATAGAAAAGTGCGAAGGTGACGGAGATGACGAAGAGAAAGGAAAGAATGGAAAGCTCTGAAAAGCGATCGGACGGTATTCAAAAAAGGGTTATGGGGATAGTCAGGGTAGCCGAGTGTTGCACGATGAAATTTTATGTTTCAGAAATTTTGAGTGCAAAATGTGTAAAATGTCAGAAATTGCTAATTGCATGCGTAGCAATAAGATCTTATAGATAATTTCCAAAGGCTAATATCAAAGGGGCGCGAGCACAGGAAATAACGACTATGAACTGAATATTTCGTCAACCCGCCAAACCGACGATCCTCCAAAGAAATTTGAACAAATGGAGAAGTATGGAAAGTGGACAGACGAGCTTCAAAATGGGGACCATAATACCGAAGAGGGTGTGATCTAAGAACGGTCGCAAGTTTGTATATTTGTCAATTTGTATATTACGTAGCTCCGAATGTTGTTTGGAGGTCACGGAAAAGTAGAAGTGCAATGTTGACCCGACCACCGCGCAAGTCTTCTTGTCAATTTGTATATCGCGAAACTCTGGGTGCCACTTGTGGGACAGGGAACAATAGAGGGTCAATTTAAAGAAAGGGGAAGTGGTCGTTGGAAAGGCATGAATCTGCGAAGCTGCGGAGCAAGGCATTTTCCAAAAAAAAATGATTAAGTAACCAAGAAGAGAAACCAGAGGGAATAAAAAAGTGGGAAAATATAAAGGCGAAAGGCGGTTTTGGTAAGCGTGAATCGATTTCAAGGAAGCCCCATTGTTGCAAAACCATGATGTTCTACTAATTGTCAGCAAATGCGTTGTTCAAGATTAGATTTTATTGCAATCTTTGCGTGTAAATATGTTATTGATACATTTTTCCATGACTGTAACATATTAACTTAACTACTAAACTTCATATTCTACTAATTGTCAGCAAATGCTTTGTTGAAGATTAGATTTTATTGGAACGTGTGGGTGTAATTGTGTTCATTTCTTCCATAGGTGAAACATAATAAATCAAGTATTAAACTTCTTGCATAATGGGCTGTTAGCATTAAAACTTAATAATTTCATGTCTAGAAACAAGAATAATGATTTTGCTGCAACATTGTACATTGGTATTAGTAAACACAATATCGAAGAAGTATGAGAGCACCGAACCACGCAAGTTAGAATATGCGTTAAATCCATAAAAGAGGCAACAATGAAGAGTCGAAGGAAAAATGTTTTTAATAGAAAATCCATTTAAAAAAATAAGAAAAACACCGAGTATTGTACATCTATCCTTTGAAATTGGACCCAGTTCTTCGGGCCGAAACATTGAAGGTATCTGTGACAAACACAGGCACGATATCTGCAGTATGCAACATGTAAATGGTTGCAGGGCAAGTGGAATATTTGTTAGTTGAAACCGCCTCTGCATAGTCCAAAAAAATTGAGTAGCACAACTTGCATGTGCAATTCCATAGGCCCAAATTAGTCCATTCTGGGTAGAAGGAGATGACTAGTAGGGAAATGCCTTGCAACGACGAGATTTTTGGACCTGATTCCTGAAGATGTTAATTAATAATTTTTTGGCTTGAAATATATCTCTGGGAGCATCAACATATCATTGATTTATAGTGAAACTCTTCCGCCCAGAACAAACTAATTTGGAAGTCTGGAATTCCTACTTTTGTGCTGCAAAGTCGTTGTTGCGCTTACCGTTGGTTTCTTTTCTGAAACTCCTTTTGGTGTTGTCATGCCCACCATCACTAAGTTGGGAAGCTCCATTTGTTATGGTTCATTTCAATTTGGGCGCAGGAGTGGGAATATTATTTGCATTTCCATCATCCATTGTCGTATCATCGTCCATCAGATCATCTTCTTTCGGCTCAGAATTCATGGTTTCAACTTCTGCAACGGGAATGAATCCAACTGGGTAGGTTCTCTGATTAGTCAGGGTTGAGATGGAATTTTTTGGCTTGAAATATATCTCTCGGTGCACCAAGGGACCATTTCCTTTTTTGATCCTGGGCGGAGGGAAATGAATAGTAATAATATACCTTGGAATAGTGGAACGTCTGGCCATTATGCCCCAATGTGTTTTCTGTGTGTAGAGAGAACTGCTACCAGAAGTTATTAAGAATTTTCGTTTTCTCGAGACGATGTTTGAAATGAAAATCGAGGAGGGATAATATAACCCTCCGCAAATTATGGTTTAATGCATATCAATGGAATATCTCCTCGAGCCTTTCATTGATCAATGACAATTTCCAGTGTTTGTGCAGAATACGTTGTCACCATCACAACTCAGTAATTTCACAATTAGAAAAAAGTGCAAAGGTGGCGGTGACAACAAAAAGAGATTAAGAATTAGAAATTTATTAAAAGTACCTACCCATGGGTGCACAAAAAAAGAAGATTGCATCACCTTTGAAATGAATACTTGGAAAGGATAACATAGTTGTGCACAAATCTTATTTTAATTCGTAGTAATGACAAATCTTCTCCGGATTTTCGGACATTAATGACAATCTTAACGGTTCCTGCAGGATGGCTACTAGCATTAAAGATTAATTATTGCATATCTGGAAACAAGCACGAAGACAACGGTGATGGGGAAACCGATTCCAAGAAATACCAAAGTATGGAAAGTGATCAGGCGGGTTACAAAAGAAAAATGACAGAAGATATACCTCGAAGACGTGAAGGGCTTATGGTCCTATTGTATCTCAATGACAGATATCGACCGTCAATTTGTATGTCGCAAAATTTGTGAATTAAGAAGTGGACCTGTGGGATGGCTGGCTGAACATTGCGCTTTCATTGTTCCGTGTCCTCCAAATAGCACTCAGAGTTCTGCCATAGATAGATTGGCAGATGGAATCGAGGGATGGCGCATTCAAGATTTTCATTGTTTACGAATGGCAATCCCTATGAACTATCTAATATATCTAAAAACATTATTTTCAATACTAAATTATTATTAGTACATATTGATAATTTATAACATATTATCAATAAACATAGTAAACATGCACTTTTATAAAGTATGGACATGAGATTTTATAGAGCATATGCTGATACCTCATTCCATAAGTCTTAGGCACTTTTTCGATTGCGGGTTTTCGGACTGGCGGACTGAAAATTGAGCCTCTATTGTTCCATTCCCTACAAATACCACCTAAACTTCCGTGATATACAAATTGATAGGCGGACTTGCGAGTTGGTTGGTCCATATTGCAGAATTTAATTAGACGAGAAAGTTTGTACAATATGGTTGGCTGAGTGTTATAAAAGTATTCCGACAAACATGCAATACATGGTAAACATGTACTTTTATAAAGTATGGACATGAGATTTCATACAACATGTGTGAATCCCTCATTCCATACTTGGGCACTTTTTGGATCGTGGGTTTGCGACCTGGCGGGATGAAAATTGAGTATCCATTGTTCTGTGTCCTACAAATAGAAGCTACACTTTCGCGATATACTAATTGACAATCAGACTTGCAGAGATGAGTCTCTATATAAAGTATGGACATGAGATTTTATAGAACATATGCAGATCCCTCATTCCATACATAGCCACTTTTTTTATCATGGGTTCGGAGCCTGGTGGTCTGAAAATAGAGTCTCTATTGTTTCGTCTCCTACAAATAACACTCAGACTTCCGTGGTATACAAATTGACAGGAGGACTTATGGGATGATCGACTGAATATTGCATTTGTATTTCTCTAGAACATATGCAGATCCCTCATTCCATACTTGGGCACTTTTTGGATCACGGGTTCGCGGCCTAGCGGGCTGAAAATTAAGTATCTATTTTTTGGTGTCCTACAAATAACACCTAGACTTTTATGATATACAAATTGACAGGCGGTCCAGGCACTTTTTGGATCGTAGGTTCACAACCTGGTGGGCTGAAAATCGAGTATCTATTGTTCCGTCGCCTACAAATAGCACATACATTTCCACGATATACAAATTGACAACAATGAGACTTGCAGAGATGAGTCTCTATATAAAGTATGGACATGAGATTTTATAGAGCATATGCGGATCCCTCATTCCATACATAGCGACTTTTTTGATCGTGGGTTCGCGGCCTGGCGGGCTAAAAATAGAGTCTCTATTGTTCTGTGTCCTACAAATAACACCCAGACTTCCGTGGTATACAAATTGACAGGAGGACCTACAGTCTGCTTGGTTGAATATTGCATTTGTATTGTTCTAGAACATATGCGGATCCCTCATTCCATACTTGGGCACTTTTTCGATCAAAGGTTCACGGCCTGGCGGGTTGAAAATTAAGTATCTATTGTTCGGTGTCCTACACATAGAACATAGACTTCTGTGATATACAAATTGATAGGTGGTCCAGGCACTTTTTTGGATCATGGGTTCACAACCTGGTGGGCTGAAAATTGAGTATCTATTGTTCCGTGGCCTACAAATAGAATCTACACTTCCGCGATATAAAAATTGACAAATAGACTTGCGCAGATGACTCTCTATATAAATTATGGACATGAGATTTTATAGAGCATATGAGAATCCCTGATTCCATACTTAGACACTTTTGTGATCGCGAGTTTGCAGCCTCGCAGGCTGAAAATAGAGTCTCTATTGTTCCGTGTTCTACAAATAACACCTAGACTTCCGTGATATACAAATTAACAGGAGGACCTACGGGCTGCTTGGTTGATCATTGCATATGTATTGTTCTAGAACATATGCGGATCTCTCATTTCATACTTGGGAACTTTTTGGATCGCGCGTTCACGGCCTAGCGGGCTGAAAATTAAGTATCTATTGTTCATTTTTGGGCCGGGGGTTGAAAATTGAGTATCTATTGTTTTGTGTCCTACAAACAACACCTACAGTTCCACGATTTACAAATTGACAACCAGACTTGTGGAGATGAGTCTCTATATAAAGTTCGGACACGAGATTTTATAGAGAATATGCGGATCCCTTATTCCATACTTAGCCATTTTTTTGATCGCGAGTTCACGGCCTGGTGGGATGAATATAGAGTTTCTATTGTTTCGTGTCCTACAAATAACACCCAGACTTCTGAGATATACAAATTGACAGGAGGAACTACGGGTTGCTTGGCTGAACATTGCATTTGTAATGTTCTAGAACATATGCAGAACCCTCATTCCATACTTGGGCACTTTTTGGATCACAAGTTCGCGGCCTGGTGGGCTGAAAAATAAGTATCTATTGTTCGGTGTCCTATAAATAGCATCTAGACTTCCGTGATATGAAAATTGACATGCGCTCCATGCACTTTTTGGATCGCGGGTTCGTGGCCTGGCGGGCTGAAAATTGAGTATCAATCGGACTTACGGAGATATAAAAATAGCACCTAGGACTTGTGGAAATGAGTCTCTATATAAAGTATGGACATGAGATTTTATAGAGCATATGCAAAGTCTCTATATGGTCATGAGTCTCAACATTGCAGTTTCATTGTTCTGTGTTCTCCAAATAACACTCGGAGTTCCACAATATACAAATTGACAAATGGACTTAAGGGCTGGCGGGTTCAAGTTTGCCATTTTTTACAGATGCTAATCCCTATCAACTATCTAACATATCTAAAAACAAAATTTTCAATACTATATTATTAATATTAAATTTTTATATTGCAAAATTTAATTAGACGAGAAAGTTTTTGCAATCTGGTCGGGCGACTGATATAAAATTTTTCCGACAAACAAGCAATGCATAATAAACATGTACTTTTATAAAGTCTGGACATGAAATTTTATACAGCATATGCAGATTCCTTATTTCATACTTAGGCACTTTTTGGATGGCGGGTTTGCAGCCTGGCGGGCTGAAAATTGAGGTTTTATTGTTCCGCGGCCTACAAATAACATCCAGAGACCTCGATAAACTATCTAAAAATGTCATTGTTTACAGATTCTAATCGCTATGAACTATCTAACATATCTAAAAACATTATTTTCAATACTAAATTATTAATATTAATTTTTGATATTGCATAATTTAATTAGACGAGGAAGTTTGTACAATCTGGTCAGGCCACTGATGTAAAAGTTTTTGGAGAAATGAGCAATACATAGTAAACATGTACTTTTAGAAACAAACAATATTGTAACTTCACATGCAATCCTCTAACAATTTTGCATGCAACTATTTTCTTTCATGGCAGGACTGGAGCAGTAGCAAAATTTCACAGAATAACAGATATCGACCTCGACAGACATGGAAAATAACACAACTGCATGTAGACCCGTGGGTGCAGGGGATGAACACCGTAAAGTGCCCCAAATAAACAATAATAATCCAAAAAAAAGGAAAAAAGAAAAGCTTGAACAACCGTCGATGCACCCCAACCCTGTAAGGCCGAATCAAACAAAAGAAAATAACAAGGACCAAATTTTGGCGGGTTCAAAATTGCAATTGTTTAGGGATGCTCATCCTATCTAACTTTATCTAAAAACATTATTTTCAAATACTAAATTATTAATATTAACTATTATTCATTCATTCAAATTATTCCAGGATATTAATTTTACCAAGTTCAACGAATAAGCAAAAATGGAAAAACAATGACCAATTTGAATTTTAAGAGCCTTTTGTTGGTATGATAGGATAGTTACAATTCACACACTATATATTCATTGATTTCAAATTATTTCAGAACAATAATTTGACCAAGTTCATCAATCAAGGAAATATGCTAAAGCAAGACATTTGTGTCACAACACCATAAAAATTATCAGGCGGATCTGCGTGCCAGCTGGCTAAAAAATTCAATTATATTGTTTTGTGTTATCTAAAGAACAGTTGGAGTTCCATGGTATACAAATTGACAGACAAAGCAAATAACCAAGAACCAACCATACTTTAAACAGACCGCAAGAAAGTTTCCAGAAGGTTCCATAGAGCAGAACCCATCGACCTTTGCACCAAACAATTTGATATACAAAGAAAAGACGTTGTCGCATTTGTTTTCTCTTGCATGTGATATATGTTCCCATTAGGAAATAACTGGGGCCATGCGATATATGGGGATTATAGAGATATGGACCAAGTCCAACGAACATTCATCTGGATGTTGAACAAATATTACAGAGACACATGAGGTATTTTCGTTTCCTGCCAAAGTTTGATATATTTTATTTTTTCCACTTCTTCAGCTGATATGAAAAATTGCATTGTCCTCATTTAAGATGAATTTTATCTGTATCTGAAGCTACCGCAACATGTACACACTGCTTTCCTTTTTCTGTAGATACGTTTCATACGACAACTCTGCCAACTCAGGAAGCACATTTTGTAACAGAGGTTGTCTAACTGTACAATGCACTGTTGTGTTTCCCACGGTTCAGATAACAAAATTGACGCAATGTCCATATATATATGTAAATTTTTCACTGCATCGCAGACAATCAATTGTATCATCACTTATTAAAGCGGAGGCAAAAGCAAGGGAATTGCAGTTTGCACATACAGGTTCAAAGGGGGTCGAGTACACATTGGCTGCAACTAAAAGACCTTCAACCTGGGAAAGCGAGCAAGAGATTAATACATTGAAGAATATAATACACAACTGCACCCCCCCTCCCCTTTAAAAAAATAAAAATAAAATTAAACAGGACATAAATTTTTTGAAGGCTATTTCTATAAGCAAAGTGAGGATAATTTTGTGGATGTATACACACAACGGTTGTAGAGCTAGCTAGTTTCTTCAGATCCTCTACTATATCTGCTCACAACTCTGTTACAAATGTTGCCTGGGTTGTTCGAAAGATCCTTTCTCTAGCATTCCTCTTCTTTGTTATATTTTTGAACAACATAAGAGGAATCTTCCCTCTATGCAATTTTTGTTCTACTGACAAAAACAAATCTGAATATGTATCGAACAATCGTAGTTGAAACATGGAACAATGCAATATTTGTGTAACTTATCCGACATACATGCATATGCGAAAGTAAAGGACAAAACTGAATATGAAAAGTGGTACCATTGCCTTGTCGTTGTCCGACTCACCATCCTTTATATGGAGAATGTGTTGCGAGCCAAATTTTCTCGCTAGTGTGACAGCAGCCCCAATCGTTCCGATTGGGTAAACATCAGTGCTCTGTGCAAGATGGTTGATAGTCGAGTCTGGTACGAAGTGATATTCTAAACAAACAATGATAATTTTTTCCATAATGCTTGTTTTGTTCAGTGAAATAATTCGATTGCAATCACCATGGTCATATATTGTTTTGAGAAATATATTAAAATTTGTAATGGATATCCCATTACGTGGAAATATCTTTTCTGCATGTTTTTGGACAAGTTGTGGAGGAACAGTCAGTTTCACTGTCATCATGGCGTCCTTGTCTATCATGTTAGCATGCATAATGGATCTACTTTTGTTTTCCTTGTACAAGTAGGTTCTATAGACAACCATTATGTCCCCGACAAACACTTGTCCACTTTGGCAGTTGTTTAAGGCCTCTATTGACAGTACTTTGGATGTTACAACTCTAGACCTGATGAAATTTTTTGAACAGGAAAACTAAAGTAAATGGTAGTGTGCTACAAGTACACACATATTTTTTGATGAACTATGGAGCCAAAATTTCGCAACCACACCTCTTAGTCTGTGGAACATGCAGAGCGTTCAACGCCTCACTTGTACTTGTTGATACCTCTGGCGAGCTGCAAACCATGTGTTGTAGATGGCATCAACATATCCACCATGCCATAAATGAATATACAACCCATGAAATCTGTTTACTAAACATAGTAAGAGAAGAGCATATGCATCTTTACCTTTGGCCTTGTCAGTCTGTCGATGTCTAGGATGACTGACTGCTCATGGTTGTGTCACTAGTCCAACTTTTTCTGATGCAAGCATGTGCAGATGAACATCAGGACTAAA